>NQVE01000174.1:600000-759321 GCA_003260385.1 Cuscuta australis
AGAGAAATACGTTGCTTGTGTGACCTTGGAGCAAGCATAAATCTTATGCCACATTCCCTCTTCAATAAGCTAAGTGTGGGGGAACTCCAACCCACCACGGTGGCACTACAATTGGCGGATAGATCAATTCGCTATCCTATTGGAGTAATGGAGGATGTTCTTGTGAAGGTTGGGAAATTCTATTTTCCCGCGGATTTCCTTGTGCTTGACATGGAAGAAATGGAAGTGCCCATCATCCTTGGGCGTTCCTTCCTAGCTACCGCTGCCGCCATCATTGATGTGAAATCCGGAGTTGTCAAATTCTGGGTGGGAAATGAAGAACAAGAATTTCATGTGTGGGATTCTTTGAAGATGCATCATGATGACACATGCTATCGAGTTGATGTCATTGATTCTCTAGCTCAAGAGGTATTCGATTATGAATTTCTTGATGACCCTCTTGAAACATGTCTTATGCTTGGGTGCACGGAGGACGTAGAAAATGTTGAGCTTCGCCAACGAGCCATGTATCTCCATTGAAATGGCTACTACCACAAACTGCAACCAAAGTTTGAAGATCTTGGTGCTCGGAAATCTACTCTGCGCCCATCAAAAGAGGTACCACCAAAGCCAACTCTCAAACCCCTCCCTACTCATCTTAAATATGCCTTTTTGGGAGAAGAGTCCACTTTCCCGGTTGTCATTTCATCCGCCCTTACTCAAGTTCAAGAAGAAAAATTATTGAGAATTTTGAGGGAACATAAAGAGGCCATTGCTTGGTCTTTGGCGGATATTTAAGGGATAAACCCTTCTCTTTGTATGCATCAAATTCTCATGGAGGAAAATCACAAGCCAACCATTGAGCATCAAAGAAGGCTAAATCCTAACATGAAGGAAGTGGTCAAAGAAGAGGTACTCAAACTACTTGATTATGGCATTATCTACCCGATCTCGGATAATGCCTATGTGAGCCCGATGCAAGTTGTCCCAAAGAAAGGTGGGATGACTGTGGTGACAAATAGCAGGAACGAGTTAATTCCGAATCGAACCGTCACAGGGTGGCGAATGTGCACTGACTACCGGAAGCTCAAGAATGGTACCCGGAAGGATCATTACCCTCTTCCCTTCATTGATGAGATGCTTGAACGAGTGGCGGGTCATTAATACTATTTCTTTCTAGATGGTTTCTCCGGCTATTTTCAAATAGCCATTGCTCCAGAAGATCAAGAGAAGACTACATTCATGTGTCCCTATGGGACATTTGCTTACCGGAGGATGCCATTTGGTCTATGCAATGCTTCCGGCACATTTCAAAGATGTTTTACCTCCATTTTTACGGACTTAATCAGAGATATGATGGAGGTTTTCATGGACGACTTTTCGGTCTATGGAGACTCGTTCGATATGTGCCTTGAACATTTGAAGAAAGTCCTTATTAGGTGCAAAGAAACAAACCTTGCACTTAATTGGGAAAAATGCCACTTCATGGTTGCCGAGGGCATAGTTCTTAGGCATACAATCTCACCTCAAGGAATCGAAGTGGACCGAGCAAAAATTGAGGTTATTAAGAAGCTACCACCACCTCATTGTGTCAAAGTTGTTCGAAGCTTTCTTGGTCATGCCGATTTCTACTGGCGATTCATTAAAGATTTCTCGAAGATTTCCAAACCCTTGTGTGATCTTTTGGCCAAAGATGTGGAATTCAATTTCACCGATGAATGCCTCAAGGCATTCAACACTCTCAAGGAGGCACTCATCTCGGCTCCCATAATCACCTCTCCGGATTGGTCACCCCCATTTGAGCTCATGTGTGATGCAAGTAACTATGCACTTGGCGTTGTTTTGGGCCAACGAAAGGAGAAAAAGTTGCATGTCATCTACTATGCTAGTCGGCTACTCCATGATGCTGAGCTCAATTATGCCACCACCAAAAAGGAATTTTTGGACGTTGTTTATGCTTGTGATAAATTCCGTTCTTATGTGATTGGCCAAAAACTCATTGTGTACACCAATCACTCCGCCATTAAATATCTCATGCAAAAGAAGGATGCCAAGCCAAGACTAATTCGTTGGGTCTTACTTCTTCAAGAATTTGATCTCGAGATAATAGATAAGAAAGGAAGTGAGAATCTAGTGGCCGATCATCTTTCACGGATAGAGCACCACTCTTCTACTCAACCCGAAGTTATTCATGATGATTTTCCTCATGAGTTTATTATGAAGGTGGAAGGAGTGCACTTGCCATGGTTCTCGGACATTATAAACTATCTTGCTACGGGAATTGAACCACCGAAGCTCTCATCTTACCAAAAATCAAAGTTCTTTCGAGATGTGAAAAAATATTATTGGGATGATCCTTATCTATTCCGTCAATGTGCCGATGGGATTATTCGAAGGTGCATTCCAGATGAAGAGATGATGTCTATTCTCAATCATTGTCATACTCTACCTTGCGGAGGACATCATGGAGCTGACAAAACCGCTGCAAAAATTTTGCAATGCGGTTTTTATTGGCCTACCTTATTCAAGGATGCTAGGAGCTTTGTGCTAGCTTGTGACCGGTGCCAACACACAGGTAATATCTCTCGCCGAAATGAAATGCCTTAGAACATGATTCTTGTTGTTGATATATTTGATGTTTGGGGGATAGACTTCATGGGTCCTTTCCCAAATTCATTTGGGAAAACCTTTATTCTTGTGGCGGTGGACTATGTCTCAAAATGGGTTGAAGCCGTCGCCTTGTCCGACAATAACGCCGCTTCAGTGGTGAAATTTGTGAAGCATAATATTTTTTCCCGTTTTGGCGTACCCCGGAGCATAATAAGTGATAATGGCACCCATTCCAAGAACTCATTATTCAAGAGTCTTTTGCACAAATATGGGTGCACTTTCAAGATTGGAGCCACTTACCACCCTCAAACGAATGGGCAAGTGGAGGTTTCGAACCGAGAAATCAAATTGATTCTTGAGAAGACGGTGAATACCTCGAGAAAGGATTGGTCCCTCAAGCTTGATGATGCTCTATGGGCATACCGAACGGCATACAAAACGCCGATTAGAATGTCTCCATACCGCCTAGTCTTCGGGAAAGCATGTCATCTTCCGGTTGAAATTGAACACAAGGCTTTGTGGGCGATCAAAAGGCTCAATTTGGATAAAAAACTTGCAGGACAAAGAAGACTACTCCACATGAATGAGCTTGAAGAATTAAGGCGAGATGCATACGAGAATTCTCGTATCTATAAGGAGAAGGCCAAGGCATGGCATGATAAGCAAATCATCCGAAAGGAGTTTTATATTGGTCAAAAAGTGCTGCTTTTCAATTCTAGGTTCAAACTATTTCCGGGAAAACTCAAATCCCAGTGGTCAGGACCATTCACCGTGACGGAAGTCACACCTTATGGAGCCGTAAAAATCCAAAAGGAGGATCAACCACCTTTTCCTGTAAATGGACAACGCTTGAAGTCGTATCTTATGCACGGGTTAACCAAGGGAATATGCTCATCCAATCTCATCGACTAAAAGGGAGTATCGTCTGGCCTCTTACGTTAAACTAAGCGCTAATTGGGAGGCAACCCAACATCCTTTCAATTTTATCAGTTTTTTTATTGTTTTTCATTATGTGCCTTAGGTGTTTGAAGTATATCCTGTTGGTAGGATTGCATAGATGTCAATGATTTTCAACTTTTTGGTAACCCAGACACTAATCCGGCGCAGGGCACCATTGACCTTCGCCGGTTTAGTGTCACGTTAGTCTCTAAACCCTATTGAGCTCTAATCCGGCGCAGGTCACCATTGCCCTTTGCCGGTTTCTGTGTTTTTAATATCCATCTCCGTTTTCTCTGCGCGTTGCCTTCTTTCTCTTCTCGCCGTTTTCGTTCGTCTCTCTCGTTCATCTTCCTCCCGACCTCCTCGCCCAGGTAAGTCTCTTTCTCTCCCCTCCTTCTTCTTTCCTCCCTTTCTCTTCTCTTTTTTCTTCCCCCCTTCTTCCTTTTTCTCCCCCCCCCCCTCTTCCTTCTCCGCCCCCCCCCCCTCCAATTTCGAACCCTTTTCTAAATTCTCCTTCAATTTCTTGTTCTTGTGTGCTTGCAAGAACATTTAGTTGTTAATTGTTGTTTATTAATGCATGTTGATTGCCAATTTCATGTTTTTGAGCCCCAATTTGTTGAATTTGAAAATCACAAAAACCCTAGCCCCGTTTCCCCTTTGTGCGAAAATTTGACTCCACTTGATTGAATTGTTTATTTTTTCTTATCAAGAGGTTGAGTATTGGGGTTGTGATTACTATATTTACCAATCATCTTTGGGTTTTTCATCAATTTACGGGGAGGGCATGCCAAATTTTTCTAGGAATTATAGGGGTTCCATTCGGTCCCAACTAATTTCAACAACATTTCTTGCAGGGCTATGGCACCCCGAAAGCGTCTCAATGATGACTCCTCTTCTAGGCAACCCGCACATTTCACAAAGAAAGCCCATAAGAGTTTGTATGAGCTACGAAAAGAAAAGAACCTAGACGTGGAGAAGACTATACACCCGGATATCGATCGTGTCTTCTGTCTTACCGAGGCTTTCTGCTCGGTGGGATGGGAGAGAATGCTCACTATTTCCGGCGAATACTTTCCGGACTTTGTTCGGGAGTTCTACGCCAACATCCTCAACAAAGAAGAGAAATCCGGAACTGTGAAGAGCTCGGTCCGCGGCACCCCTATCACTCTCACACTCGACTATCTACGGGAATTTTTGAACCTCAAAGATCCGCGCGCACCATTCACCTACACAATCAATCGCAACGGTTTCGTCGCCAATGATCACAACTACAACATTGTGGCGACGAAAACTAAATTTGGATGCACCGACATGCGTGTCCGTGAATTGGGACTAAGCTGGATCCGTGAATTGGAAGCACTTGGACTGTCAACCCCGGTTTCCATCACACACCGGAACCCAACGAAGAGATCATCATTTTCCCACCCGATTTCGAGGAAGGAGAGCACACAGCTGATTGCCGGAATGAGGTTTTTCCCAACGATGATGATGATGGCCATGACAACGAGGATGATGAGGCCCCCCCAGAAGTCCATCGTCCAAGGCCCCGACATACAATCCAACAATCAATACATCAATTGAACATAGCGGTCGATGGCTTGAGAGAGCGCATGGGTAACGTTGAAGTGAACATGGACGAAATGCTCTACTATTTACGCTATTGGGGTGACTCCCAAAACATTCCGCATATGCCTGGACGACGACAAGACACCAATGACGGAGAAAATGGAAATCCTTGAAGCTACTCTTGTTTCACATTAACTTTATTTACAGTTATTGTCTGAAGTTTTTCTTTGTGAAGTTTTATTAAATTGCAGGCGCTTTCGGACAACGCATGCCAAGGGAAGTTAGAACCACTTTTTCTCTTTTACCCTTTTGCCACCCATTGAGGACAATGTGTCTTAAGTGTGTGGGGAGGGGGGGTGTTTCCTTACTTTTGGTGTTCTTTGCTTGGCCTGATTTTTTTTTTTTCAAAATTTTTCACACTTATTTTTGACTTTATCGCATAAAATTTCTAAATTCTTTTAGGAATAATTTTTGGATAATTTAACTTTTGTAATTCTTCAAAAATTTACCCCCAAAAGTAATTATGAAATTGCTTGAGGACAAGCAACCCTTAAGTGTGGGGGGATTTAATCATTGCTTATTTTTCCTTACTTTATAATCACAAATCTATAACGTTTTAGAGTAACAATAATTGTATCTACCTAATAAACGTTAATTTGTGAAAAGGGTGGCAAAATGAAGAAACATTTGGAAAGAACACAAATTTCAAGAAAATGCGAAGGGATTCGATGCGCTAATCAATCGTCAAAACCTTTACTTCGGAATGTCGAATGGAAAGCGGGCGATTTAGGAAGCAAATTGTGCCAAAAGTCTTGAACAACTCTAATCCGGCGAAGGGCAAGTTTGACCTGGGCCGGTTTAGCATTATAAAGGTGCAAGAAGGCTACTGAGCTCTAATCCGGCAAAGGGTAAGTTTGACCTGGGCCGGATTAGCATTCTGAAGACGCAAAAAAAAGCTACTGAGCCCTAATCCGGCGAAGGGAAAGGTTGACTTGAGACCGATTACGCATTATCCTGCAGATAATTAAAATCGTCTAGCCACGTTCCTTTTCCAAAACAACACCCGGCATTTCCGTTGCAGCGGAGAATCGACGAGGTGAAAGACCATAAATTGGAGATTAATTCCTTGTTTTTGGGACATCCATCATCACCCCCAACTATTCTGCTCTCAAATTTCTCCACCCCTTTTGTGTTCTTGTTCAAGCTTAGAGGAGAGGGCTAGGGTTCCACATTCGACCTCAAATTTCGGCTTGCTCCATGTAATCTCTTCTCCTATTTCTTTGTAATGTTTTCCATTGTGTTGTATTTGATTGTTTACATAATGTTTTGTGGCTAAATCCCTCCACCGAGGTTAGGGACGATGCCATTGTAATTTTTATTGGAACTTGGTTCTTTATTCAATATCATTGCAATTTATTCTTCTTGTTAACATTGTGCTTTGATTATGGTAGCCACATATGATTAGCGTTATTTTTGGGATTTTATGATGGAACTAGCGTTGAAGCATAATCCGTGCTCTAGAAGAATAGATGTTTAGCCGAGTTGGGATATAGATATACCCAACTCCTAGACGGTGCCCCTTTTTGAAGTTTTGAGCGTTAATGGGGTTGGCTCTAGATGTATGAAAGACGTAACGGTACTTGCACGAAGATGCCAATTACCCGTTTGTTTCCTTAATCGGAACAAGAGGTACCTTTGTGACTCCGCACTTGCAATAGTTGAATGAAGTTTCTTAGTTTTAGTATATATTATAATTGGCTAATCCTGAACTCCTCGCTGCCTCATCTCTTGCTCTAATTTTCTGCGTTTTTACACTCCTTCACACACCTCTTTAAAGCACAACTTATTTGCCAAGTCCCTGTGGAAATCGACCCGGTCTTACCAGTTTTATTACTACATCAGGCTTTTGTATACTTGCAAAATACCCCCGATCATTGAACTCCTCAGCCATAGCATCACGCCATGAAGCATAATGAACAGCCTCACGAAAATTATGAGGCATTAGAGAAGCGGCAATAGCACAGAGAAACCCTTTGTACTTGTCATGTAACTTATTATATAGAACAAAGTTAGTAATAGGAAACCGAGTACCAGACGAAGATAAACCAGAGGATGAGGAACACGGAATGTCTATCTTTGCAGAATGAAGAACATAATCATTGAGATGTGATGGGATACAACAGATACGAGGAGGCAACGACATTTGGACAATGGATGGCAATGAGTTTTCTTGTAGTGAGGAAGATAAGGGAGTGGCGGTGCTTCTGTTATCCACCAAAGTTAGAGATGGCAAAAAAGAGGGAGGTGGGGACTGACTCGTGACAGAAGAGGGACTAGAGATAGATAAGGGACTGGAGACAAGTGTTGGAACACACTTTGTACGATAAACTAAAGTCGTGTTCATTTCTGACAGGTTTTGATAATTGCCAAACCGCCGCGGATATAAAGAGTTTCGTTGAATAACTCAAGGCGTGAAGAATGGCTTGGAACAAGACCTAAAAGACTCAAGGACAAGATCAAGAATTGAAGACTTAGTCGAGTCGGTCTTTTGTGATCAAAACCGACAATATATTCAAGTCTCGGTTCTCAAAAAGTCAAAACAATTTTTACAATCCATAAAATATTTTTTTGTGCATCAAAACAAACATTTTTGATGATTTCTTTTATTGTTAAAATCCCTCGTCCTTACTCAGAACCAAAACCACCTAAGTCGGCGTTCGGCTTTCGGCGTTCGGTTTTCGGCGTTCGGCTTTCGACGTTCGGCTTTCGGCGTTCGGTTTTTGGCGCCCGAACCAACTCCGTGGTTTTCAATATTTTAAACCCTGTTTTTACCTTTGAGTATTTTTAAAATGTTTCCAAATAATTATTTTATAAAAACCACTTTTGTATCTTGGTCAATCAGTCTAATACGTGAAAAACGGTCTAAACCGTACGTACGTATTATACGACCTTGGAGACTTGGTTTTTACCAAACAAGTCTTGTTTTCACTATTTAATACCATATACAATATTTTCCAAACCTGGTTTTTACTTTTGGGAACACTTCATTTTTGGACCTCGGTTTTTCAAAACGGGTTTCAGCTAGCTAGACTTTAGTTGGGTGATAATCGATTATCACCTTAGTGACAATCGACTATCAGCCCCTGCAGCTTTGAACTTCGAAAGTTCTGAAGCACGCAATAATCGATTATCAGCTTTGCAATAATCGATTATCAGTCTTTGCAGCCAAAACCCAGAATCTTCTTAGAGGACCAATAATCGATTATCACTTGTTGACAATCGATTATCTGGGTTACCGTTGTCCTCCAACGGATAGAATTTTAAATTTTTAGACAGGGAATCTTTGGATAATCGATTATCATGCTTTGACAATCGACTATCAGCCTGTGTCCCTGAAAAATTTGTCTTCATCCTGTTGGAAATTCTAGCAACGGGTTTATCCCATTTTGGGCTATAAAATGGCACCCAAATCCTCTCATTTGAAACACAATTCTTCAACATTTCAATACTCATTCATTGCATAAACATTCCTACTTTTCTTAGCTATTTGAGAGCCAATTCTTGAATAAATTGTCGTGTTCTTGAGCGTTTACTAGTTCACTCATATCTACTCTTTGTGAGAGTTTTATTCCTGAGTGTTTAAGTGTTTTCATACACTTTAAGGGAGGTTGTTCCCTTGTTGTAAACTCGAAGGAAGTTCCTTGTTCCTTCGTGAGAAGTCTTGGAGTGTGGTATCTCCGAGCAAAGGTGTTGAGGCTCGTGTGACTCGGGTTCTCAAGTTGTATCGGTTTGTTAAGCACCCTAAAGCTTAACGGAGTTAGTGTAGCTCGAGAGAGTCTCTCGGGGGGCTGGATTAGCCACACGTTGTGGTGAACCAGGATAAAATCCGGTGTGCTCCTTCCTTACGCTCTTTACTTTAACGCTCTCGTTTTAATTTCCTGCGATTTTGTTTCAAACGCTATGTTGACCCTTTTGTTTTGATAATGACAACTATCTCATGGGCTTGGCACTTTGGATGTTGATCTTCACAATCATGCGTTGGATCTCAAGACAAGTGTGAAGATATGGTGTTTTTGGTTTTCATTTTGATCTTAGCATTTTTGTTAAAGTGTATGGCATGTTAGTTCTTCCCTCCTTGAAAATGTTTTTCAAAAACCCTTCAAATTGTTTTTGAGTCAATTGCAAAATAACTTTTTCAAAACTGTGAGAACTATTCGAATAACTATTGTTTTACTCGAATAAGTCTGAGTTTTCAGTTCTGTCTTATTCGGATAAATCACATATTATTCGAATAAGTCCTGACTTTCATTTCTTCAATCCTACAGTGATTTAGTCGAATAAACCTTAATTTATTCGAATAAGTCTGCATTCTTCGCTCTGTCCTATTCGGATAAATATGATTTTATTCGAATAAGTCGTCAGTTTCAACTGCAGTTTTGTCAGTTTTAAAGGGAGTTATCCATCCGTATCTTCAACAACTCACCTACAACGGCTCTTTTGCTTGAAGAACATTATATATATCCATTCAAACATATCTCTTTTATTAATCCAAGCAATTCAATTCATACTTTTGATCCTTCAACATTACTTCCAAGCAATTCTTCAAGAAATCAATATTTGCTTGAGTTTTGGAGAGTACTAGTGTGCCATACTCTATAAGATCTTGTATTCTACAGCAATCCACTCTTAATTTGAAGAGTATTTCCGCTGTGCACTTTGTTTTTGGAACGGTGTGTGAATTGTAAAAACTTGAAGTTGTTATAATTCAAGTTTTGGAGAGAAATCCTAAGTCTTGTGAAATCAAGACTTCGGTGGAAAGGTTAGAGGCTTGCGAATTCAAGTTCTCGAGTTGTAATCGGATTTTCAAACTCCGTTAAGTTTGACAAAGTTAGTGGAATCTCGGGCACGTTTGCTTCGGGGACTGGATGTAGGCATTAGGCCGAACCAGGATACATCGTGTGTTGCTTCTTCTCTTCATCTTTGTGTTCTTGTGGTTGATATACTCCTGCGAATTTTTTAGTTCTTCCAAAAGTTTTGATTCTTGAAGAACACCTCTATTCACCACCCCTCTAGAGGTGTGTAAGTTGTTCAACAATTGGTATCAGAGCGTGGTTGCATTTCCAAAGCTTTACCGCCGGAAATCTAGATCATGGCCGGTAGAACATTCCAAGCTGGTGTTTCCGAAGGACAATCTACTACACGTCCTCCATTCTTTGATGGTACAAATTATGCATATTGGAAGGAAATATTGAGGATATTCATACAATCAAATGACTTCGACTCATGGATGGTAATCAAGCATGGAAACACTACTCCTGCAAATATTATTGATGGAATTCGTGTTCCCAAGTTGGAATCCGAATATGATGATCAAGACAAGAAGAACGTCATGCAAAATGCCAAAGCCATCAACTATCTTTATTGTGCAGTCAACCCCGATGATTATAGAAAGATATCAAGATGCAAATCTGCCAATGAGATGTGGACTAAACTCGAAGTCACTTATGAAGGTACATCTCAAGTTAAAGATGCTAAAGTTGATATCTTATTGCATGAATACGAATTATTCTCAATGAAGGAGAATGAAAGCATTGATAGTTATTTTGAGAGATTCTCTACAATCATCAACAATCTTGACACGCTCGGAAAGTATTACACCGATCATGAGCTTGTCCGGAAAATTCTGCGTTGTATGACTCCTGAGTGGAAATCCGAGGTGAACGCCATAACTGAAGGAAGAGACTACAATGTCTTAACTTATGATACTCTTCGTGGGAAACTACTCACATATGAAACTACTACTCCTCATCTACGTGGTGAAGACAAAAGGAGGAAATCTATAGCATTGAAAGCCACCAAGGAAGTTGTAGAGGAAAATGAAGAAGATGATGATGAATCACTTAATTTAGAAGATAATCCCGAACTTGCTCTTGTCATCAAACGCTTCAACAAATTTATCAAGAAAAGCTTCAAGCCAAGAAGAGACAATGGCAAGAAAGCTACACCACCTAAATGCTATGAATGTGGAGAGATAGGGCACATCAAGCCTTATTGTCCTAAGTTGAAGCAAGGGAAGGACAAGAAGTTCAAGAAGAAGCAAAAAGCATACATTTCATGGGAGAGTGATTATTCATCTTCTGAAACAAGTGATGAGGACGAAGAAACAACAAATCTTTGTCTAATGGCTACCGAGGAAGAGGTATCTTCTAATTCTTTTTCAACTCCTTTATCGTCTTCGAGTGATTGCTTTTCATTGGATGATTTACATAGTGCATTTAGTGATCTCTATGGTGAATTTCTCAAATCCACCAAAGAAACTAAGCTTGCAAAAAAAAAATGTCACATCTTTAGAAGCTCAAATAATTGAACTTAATAAGGAGATGGATTTATTGAAACTTGAAAATAAGAAACTTGGCAAGGTTAGTATTGACACTCCTTGTGCACAATGTAACATCCATGAAAAAGAGATAGCTAGATTGCATGAGCATTTAGAAAAATATAATAAGGCTAGCAAGGACATGCACTTTATAGTTCAACAAGGTCAATATAATAGAAATGGATTAGGATATAAATCTAAGGGACTTAAGAAAATGAACTTCGTAAAAGAAGGAGAAAGACCTTTGGATAAAAATAATTCTAGGGATAATTCACAACGAAAATTTATTAGTAATCCTAGGAAGACTCAATCTAGAATAGAACAAACCCCCACTACTTCTAGGATGAGAAAACCTAGTGAGTCTAAGAGTTACGTTGATCATAGGTTCACTAGACAACCTAAACAATTTTCCAGAAATAGACAACCTAGCAATTTTAGGAATGTAAGGAATGCACCTAGACAACCTAGCAACTTTAGGACACATAGGAGACACTCTAGTCCATATAGATATATGTATGATCCTAGAGTTGTTTGTCATTTCTGTGATCACGTTGGACACATAGCTCTTGTATGTTTTAGGAAGCTTAGATTGATTGCTAAGGATAGGAAGAGGACACACATTGATATTTATGATGTACATACTAACTCTCAAGGACCCAAAAAGATTTGGGTACCTAAAACCCCTAATTAAATAATTATACAGGCGTGCTTGAAGGCATCAAGTGTACTATGGTACCTTGATAGCGGATGCTCCAAGCACATGACCGGAGATGCATCCAAATTTGTTTTTCTAAAATCAATTGATGGTGGAAATGTAATATTTGGCGACAACAACAAAGGAAAGATCATTGGAACCGGAACTGTTGGTAAAAACAAAGCTTCCGGAATTGAAAATGTGTTGTTGGTCGAAGGCCTCAAGCATAATTTGCTTAGCATTAGTCAATTGTGTGATAAAGGTAACCGTGTTGTTTTTACTTCTAATCATTGCATGGTCGAACGCCTTTGTGATAACAAGATTATCCTTACCGGCGATCGCATAGATAATATTTACATGATCAACCTTGAAATTACTCCAATGGACTTTGCTCATTGCCTCATTACTAAAGGGGAAGAGATGTGGCTATGGCATAAAAGAATTGGTCACACCAATATGGAACTAATTAATAAATTAGTTTCAAAAGACCTAGTAATTGGTGTTCCTAAACTCAGATTCGAAAAGGGAATTTGTGATTCATGTCAAAAGGGTAAACAAGTAAAAGCCTCTTTCAAATCAAAGAAAGTTGTTTCTACTTCTAGACCATTGCAACTTTTGCACATTGATCTCTTTGGACCTTCTCGAACTATGAGTTTAGGATGTAATTACTATGCCTTGGTTATTGTTGATGACTACTCTCGTTATACATGGACCCTATTTCTTTCCCACAAAAGTAATGCACCTTCATCTTTTCGCAAATTCACTAAGAAGGTTCAAAATGAAAAAGGTTGTAGCATTGTGGCCGTAAGAAGTGATCATGGGGGAGAATTTGATCAAAGTGGGTTTGATACCTATTGCGATGAACTAGGCATTGCACATAACTTCTCAGCCCCAAGAACGCCTCAACAGAATGGCGTTGTTGAGCGAAAAAACCGATCTCTTAAAGAGATGGCGAGAACTATGCTTAGTGAGGCTAACATACCTAAGTACTTTTGGGCGGATGCGGTGAGTACTAGTGCTTATATTCTCAATCGTGCGATTATAAGACCTACACTCAATGCTACTCCGTACGAATTGTATAAGGTTAGAAAGCCTAATCTCTCACATCTTCATATCTTTGGTTGCAAATGTTATGTTTTGAATAATGGAAAAGATAATTTAGGACCTTTTGATGCCAAGTCAGATGAAGCAATTTTTATAGGTTATTCTTTGACTAGTAAGGCCTACAGAGTTTTCAACAAACGTACCTTAGTTGTTGAAGAATCTGTGCATGTGGTATTTGATGAAAATAATGCTCGCTTTTCGAGAAGGGTATCCTGTGATGATCTTGCAGGTTCATTTGAGAAAATGAATCTTGAAGAAGGTGAATCTAGTAAGACAAAATTTGAAAAACAAGAAGATGTTGGAGAAAAAGTTGAGGACAAAACGGATGAGCATATTGCAAATGAGTTTCCACCCGAATGGAGAACTTCAAGATATCATCCTTTAGACAACGTGATTGGTGAAATCTCTTTAAGGGGTAACTACTCGTAGCTCATTACGCAATTTAGTTAATCATATGGCTTTTGTATCTCAAATAGAACCTTCTACCATTGATGATGCCATTAATGATGAATACTGGACTATGGCTATGCATGAAGAGTTAGACCAATTCAAACGTAACGACGTTTGGGAGCTTGTGCCTAGGCCACGTAATCATTCTATTATTGGCACCAAATGGGTATTTAGAAACAAACTCGACGAAAATGGTATAATCACTAGAAACAAAGCTAGGCTTGTAGCTAAAGGCTACAATCAACAAGAAGGTATAGACTTTGATGAGACTTATGCCCCTGTAGCGAGATTAGAAGCCATTAGATTACTACTTGCGTATGCCGCTACTATGAATTTTAAATTGTATCAAATGGATGTCAAGAGTGCTTTCTTGAATGGTTTCATTCAAGAAGAAGTGTATGTCGAACAACCTCCGGGATTTGAGGACTTTGAGTACCCAAATCACGTGTTCAAACTGAAAAAGGCTCTATACGGACTTAAACAAGCCCCAAGAGCTTGGTATGAACGTTTGAGTTCGCATCTCTTGGAGAATGGATTTCAAATAGGAAATGTTGGGAAAAATATTATAGATTTTGATGATGATTTATTTAGAATGTAATAGGGACTTTAGATCCCCCCCAATATTCAATGTAATTTTTCTTTTTAGAAATATTGTTAAAACCAAGTTCTTGAGTTTTCAATAAAACTGTGATATTTCTTTAAGCGTTTTGATGCCTGAAGACTTGATCAAATTCAGTGATATGAAAATTGGATATCTTAATCGGAAGTGTCAGAGACAAGTGAGGATTTCTCAATCAGATAAAAATCCTCAGATCTGGAAGACTACATAAGAACCGGATGTCTCGCTACAACCCGCTGAAGGCTAAGTCATTCAAATCGGAAGACTAGCGCGGATCTCCTTCTCACCCGGAAGTCTGAAAAAGACTCATCCGGATTTGTCAGCTAAGAATCGGAAGACTCACCAAAGACCGGAATTCTCAGAAAGCAGACAAGTGAGAAAAGGCTTAGAAAATCATCTAAGTCCTGAATGAAGAAATTCTACCCGTTGCAAGGAAAAATCAATCTCTTGATTTTCAACGGCTAGATTGAAGATAATTAGGCTGATTCAAGAACAAATTACTCGAAGACAAAGTCTGGGTCTCTAAAAATTAAAGAGCCTGCCCGGAATTCTTAAAAAAGCACTAGAAGACAAACACAGTAAAGTGCTACAGTCTTGAATTCTTGAACAACGGCTAGAAGACGGATTTTGGGGAATCCTTTCTCAACAATTGGGTAAGTCCAAACACCCACTTCAACGAAGAATCTTCAAATCACAATCTTCATTCAAAATTGAAGCCAGCAAATGCAACGGATAGTCCATTATGATTCAACGGATAGATTATCCAATCCAGCTATAAATAGCATCCTTGGAAGACTGAAGAAAACATGATGAGATACGTTGATACAACAACACAACGAAGCAATCACTAAAGCTATCTCATTCACAGTTAGCCCAAAAAGCTTGATAAAGAGAGATTTCTAAACTCCTTATCCAGAAGCAAACTTCTCCTCCTTCCAAAGAGCTATAGTGTAAACACTTGAAGGTTTCCTTGCCTCAAGCACCACACCACGTTGAAGGATATTACTTTTGATCAAACTTATTGATTAAAAGGGGGTAGGTAAACTCTCTTACAAGTTGATCTTGCAAGTCCTATTGTTCGGATCTTGCAGTTGTTGAAGAAGCTTGACCTTCGAAGGAACAACAAAGCCAGCACGAGTGTAGTAGCAACATTGATCTTGTGAAGATATACTGTGCAGAAATTCACACAAGTGTAACTGTTGGTTCATTATTCAACAACCAACTACATAGTGTATTTTGAGGACGTAGAAGGATTACCCCACCTTCGAACCTCGTTAAAGTTTGCGTGTCTCTCTCTCTTATCTTTATTCTTACTTGCAATTATATTAACTGTGAAAACTAACCTATCCATATTAATTACTGTTCACTCCACCCATCAAATTCCGCACACAATCTAAAGTTCACAAGGACTCTAGACTAACACACATTTTCTCGTTTTCAAAAGAAACGAAAAAGATTTTAAACTTGTAACCAAGTCTATTCACCCCCCCCCCTCTAGACTTTGTATTTCACCACTTTGGGGACCACCAATTGGTATCGGAGTAGTCTTCTCACTATCTACATTTAGATTAACGAGAAGCGATCAAAATGGTGAACAATATGGATCACGGTTTGCCCAAGTTTTCTCTTCTAGGTTATGATGATTGGAAGATCATGATGGAAGCACACCTCTGCGCTCTACATGATTGCATGTGGATGGTGCTTGAGGATGGACCCTTGAAAATCCAAATGGAGAATCCTGAGAGGAATCCAGCAACTCCAGACGTAGTCCAGTACATTCCAAAGCCCAAGGAAAAATGGGATGATAGAGATTGCAAAAAGCACAATCTGGATAACGTTGCCAAAGCAGCCATCTTCAAGACACTTGACCCCATCACCTTCTCCAAAATTAAGCACCTCAAGACTGCCATGGAGATATGGCAAGGTCTTGGGAAGCTATGTGAGGGTTCAGAGGACTTGAGAAAGCAGAAAATAGAAGTCCTGCTTGAGAAGTTCAAAAGCTTCAAAATGCTTCCCGGAGAATCATTTGATATGCTGGATGAAAGATTCCACAAAATCTTGAATGATCTTGCATCGCTTAATCACATTCTTTCTCCCAAAGAAAAGAATGTAAGGTTGCTGAGATCTCTTCCAACTGAGTGGTACACCAAAGCCACAGCCATGGAAGAAGGAAGAAATCTGGAGAACTACACTGTTCAAGGTCTTCTTGATGAGCTCAGAACCTATGAGCACGAGCTGAAGAAGAAGAAGGAAGAACAAGTCACTCCCTTCCCCATGGCACTGATGACAACTCCAAGAGTCCCATCAAGTGAAGGGACATGCCCAAGGAACTGTGACACACCCTCCTCCAGCCAGCCGTCAAGTTCAAAAATGGAGAATTACGATGAGGAATTTGCCATGATGGTCAAGCAATTCCGGAAGTTCAAAAAGTTCTTCAAGAAAGCTGACTCAGTCAGAAGGCCATCCAAGGGAAAGCCACAGGTAAGTGACTCCCCTCCTGAATCTTATTTGTGTTACAACTGCAGGAAGCCTGGCCACTGGAAGTCAGCGTGCCCGTACCCAAAAGTGGAGAAGTACGGAGAAAGAGAAAGGATCGAGAAGAAAAAGAAGGCAATGGTTGCTGCTGAAAGTGACGAGTCATCCAGCTCAAGCTCGGATGAAGAAGCTCTCGTCTGCATGGAGCGCAGAGCTGAAAAGTCCAACCATGAGGATAGGTGGACCATGTCAGAAGATGACACTCTCTGCCTAATGGCCAAAGATGATGCTGATCAAGAGGTAACCTCACAAACCTCCTGCTCATCTTCTTATGAAAGCATACCAACTTCTGAAAGTCTTTTTGACCAGTTCAAAAAGATGATGAAAGACTTTGAGGAGATAAATCTCAAACATTCTTCCTTAACAAAGGAGAACAAACTATTGAGTGAAGAGAATCTCAAGTTGACTGAAGGTCGGAAAAGTCAACTGAATGAGATCACTCAACTCAAGACTGAAAATGAATCTCTCTCTGAAAAGGTGAAATCCCTTAACAAAGAACTAGGGACTCTTAAGTCAAAAGAGGCAGTGGATAAGCTTCTTGAAACGACCAAACATAAGGGTCGTAAAGGACTTGGGTTTGACTCCTCTAGCTCTAAAAGGAAAGGGAAAACAACTTTCATCCCTCCTAAACCTACTGCTAAACCAAATAAGCAGAAAGGGAAGGAAAAGGAAAAACCAACAGAAGTTTCCAAAAAGGTAGTCCCTCCTAAGAACTATAGGAAGCTGGACAAACCTCAAAAAGGAAATAATTTCAAAAGAAAACCTTCTAACCCCCATTATACACGAGGCTATACCCATTATGGGGGAGACAGGAGTTTTCCAAGAAATTCTGAGTGGAGAACTATGCCAAGATATAGTCACCCTCCACCTCAGAAGCTATTCGTGCCACCTAAGTATGCTTATAACCGACACAGGACACACTATGCACCACCTAGACAAAATCATAGGTCTTATCAACCTAGGTTTACTAGGAGGAAACAGGAAATAACATCTCCTGCACGTAGGAAGTTTTATGCCTACAACTATGATTACAATCCCAACAAGCTTAGAGCTGCAAGGAAGATTCCCTGCAACTTCAAACTTGATGTAGGGACACACACCATTAACTACTCCGGACCCAAACTTAATTGGGTACCAAAATCTTCCTCCTCCTAATGCAGGAAGCCACTAAGTACCCAGGTGTCTGGTACTTAGACAGTGGCTGTTCAAGACACATGACGGGTGATGCGAGCCTTTTGAGCAATCTAATTCCCTATGATGGTCCAAGAGTTACTTTTGGAGGAAGCAATGATTTCGGCCTTACTAAAGGGCTAGGAAATCTGGTATACAAGGGACTAACCATCCAAGCTGTGTCTTATGTTGAAGGGCTCAATTACAACCTTCTTAGCATAAGTCAGTTTTGTGATAAAGGTTACTCCTTGGAATTCTGCAAGGACATGGCATCTCTTAAGAACATATCCACTAATGAAGTCATTCTCACTGGGAAGAGAATCAGGAACATCTATGAAGTACTGTGGGATAATGTCAAGGAAGCATGTCTAATCAGCAAAGGTGACACTAACCTTCTATGGCTTTGGCATAAGAGGTTGAGTCATCTCAACTTCAAAACTCTCAACAAGTTGTCCAAAGAAGGGTTAGTAGAAGGTATTCCCAAAGCTGCATTCAAAAAGGAAAGTATTTGTGATGCTTGCCAAAAAGGAAAGCAAGTCAAGTCCACCTTCAAGGAAAAATCGGCACCCTCAACTACAAGGATATTAAGTCTTATTCACATGGACTTATTTGGCCCTGTTACACCAATAAGTCTAAGTGGAAAGAAATATGTCCTTGTGGTAGTTGATGGTTACTCAAGATACACGTGGACAATCTTCCTCAACGGCAAGAAGGAAACTCAAGGGAAACTCACCAACTGCATGAAGCTAATTCAAAATCAAGCAAGTCAGACCATTCAGAAGATTAGATCTGACAAAGGCACAGAATTCCTGAATGAAATCATCATTCACTACTGCGAAGAAAATGGAATTCTTCATCAGACATCTGCAGCAAGAAGACCTCAACAGAATGGTGTAGCTGAAAGAAGGAACAGAACTCTGAAGGAAGCAGTGAGAACCATGCTAGCAGAAGCTTCCTTACCAAAGAGGTTCTGGGCTGAAGCAGTTAACACAGCCTGCTACACTCAAAATAGGAGTATGATTTATAAAAGGCACAACAAAACTCCCTATGAACTGTGGAATGGGAGAAAGCCTAATATATCATATTTCCATATTTTTGGGAGCAAGTGCTTTGTGTTAAACAACGGGAAGAATCAACTGAACACTTTTGATGAGAAATCAGATGAGGCCATCTTCCTAGGATATTCCATGGTAAGCAAGGCGTTCAGAGTCTTCAACAAGAGAACCATGATCACTGAAGAGTCAATACATGTCATTTTTGATGAAAAACATGTGATTGACAAACCATCAAAACATGATCATGAGGTTCTGGATTTATCAGACAAGGATGAAGAAGTCAATAAAGAAGATAGAATGAAGCCCACGGAATTCATTCCATTCAAAAGTCTGCCTCTGAAGATTTCACAGAGAAATCCGGATTCAGACGGTGCTGAGCCCTCCGGAAATTTTGGCCAGCCTTCCAATATTCCGGATATCTCAAACGGCGACAATTCCGGAAATGGCGACCCAGTGCCAATCCATCCGGAAACACCAACAACTTCTGTTCTTCAACCAGAAGCTGAACTAGATCAACCAGTCAATCCCAATCAACACAATCTTCGTTGGTTAAGGGATCATCCTTCTCAACAGATCATTGGAGATATTCAATCTGGTGTTCGCACAAGAAGTGCCCAACAGAATCTAGAAGCTATGCTTGCTTGCTTCATCTCACAAGTGGAACCAAAGAATATTAAAGAAGCTTTAGCTGATTCTGATTGGATCAATGCAATGCAAGAAGAACTCAACCAGTTTTCCAGAAATGATCTCTGGAAACTTGTTCCCAGACCTACTCATCAACATGTCATTGGGACAAAGTGGGTCTTCCGGAACAAGATGGATGAAAACGGCGTTGTTGTCAGAAACAAGGCCCGATTAGTTGCTAAAGGATATTGTCAAGAAGAAGGTATAGATTTTGATGAAACCTTCGCTCCAGTTGCTAGACTTGAAGCTATAAGGCTGTTTCTAGCCTTTGCTACTCACAAGGACTTCAAAGTCTATCAAATGGATGTCAAAAGCGCATTTCTCAACGGAAACCTAGAGGAAGAAGTGTACGTAGAACAGCCTCCAGGATTTGAGTTGCACACTAAGGGAGATCAGGTGTATAGACTCAAGAAAGCGCTATATGGACTCAAACAAGCACCAAGAGCTTGGTATGATACATTGTCTCAATTTCTTATAGACAATGGATTCACCAAAGGAGTAATTGACAAGACATTATTCAAGCTACAAGATGGAGAAGATCTCCTATTAGTTCAGATCTATGTGGACGATATCATATTTGGCTCAACAAAGGAAGATCTATGCACCAAGTTTTCAACCCTCATGCAAGGAAAATTTGAAATGAGCATGATGGGGGAACTCAACTACTTCCTTGGCCTTCAAATCAAACAGAGAAGTGAAGGCACTCTCATCAATCAAGCAAAATATACAAGGGATCTTATCAAGAAGTTCAATGTTGATCAGAAGTCATCCGTTTCTGTCCCCATGAGCACATCCACCAAACTTGATATGGATGTAGATGGAAAGGATGTAGATCAAACTCTCTACAGAGGGATTGTCGAATCTCTACTTTACAGTAGGTGTTTGTGCCAGATTCCAGTCAAAGCCAAAGGAAAGCCACCTGATAGCAGCTAAAAGGATTCTCAGATACCTCAAAGGAACTCAGAACATGGGTTTGTGGTATGGTAAGAGCAATTCATTTGAGTTAGTGGGATACTCAGATTCTTACTTTGCCGGATGCAAAGTTGACTGGAAAAGTACATCTGGTACTTGTCAATTCATTGGTGGAAATCTTGTTTCTTGGTTCAGTAAGAAACAAAACTCCATTTCTACATCTACAGCAGAAGCAGAGTACATTGCAGCTGGCAGTTGTTGTGCTCAAGTTTTGTGGCTAAAGCAACAATTACTGGACTATGGAGTCAAAACAAAGGAAGTGACGATCTTTTGTGACAATAAAAGTGCCATAGCCATCTCTCAAAACCCAGTGCATCATTCTCGCACTAAGCACATTGATGTCAAGCATCACTTCATCAGAGATCATGTGGAAAAGAAAGATATCAAAATTGAGTATATCTCAACTGAAGAACAACTGGCGGATATCTTCACCAAACCACTAAGTGAAGCCAAGTTTTCCGATTTGCTTCACAAAATTGGTCTAATTCAATTAGACTGAATGTAGTGCACGTGGCAGTTCACTTTCCACGTCTGTCAAAATGATGGGTGGGAACGTGACCTTGGGAACAGTATCGCCACTAACCGCATAAATCGCCCACATTAAATCCCAATCGCCACTATTCAGATCTCAACCGCCCACTCAAAAATTCTTTGTCATCTTCTTCGCGAAAAATTCTCAAAAATCTGCAAGAACCCTAAGCCTTTATTTCTCAAATTTTCACCCAAATTTCTGAGAAAATGAAGGTTGTCGGTGCAAATGTCCACTTTCAGAAGTTAGAAGCCAAGTGCTCATCTCCAACATTCTTCCAAAACTATCTGCAGATGATAGCCGCTCAAGAACTCTCCGAATTTCTTCAAATGGAGATTCGCCTCAAATTCGAGGAAGAAGTTCTTGAATTCTACAGAAATGGAGAAATCAAATCTGCTCAGTCAAAGAAAAATACACAGAGGACATTTCCAGTCATCAAGTCCACTGTTGGAGGCTCAAAGGTGAAGCTTTCGCAGAAGAAATTGGGAAGAAAGCTTCGCCTTCCCAATTCTGGAGTTGAAGTTGGGAAATTTCCAGTCAAAAATCTGGACTGGAACATCATTGGAATTTCTGGGCGAACTCCTTCTGGCCCAGCAAAGAAAGCAGATCTGAACAACGATTACAAATTGATTTTGGAACTGGTCATCGCCTGCCTCGAATGTGGGAGTGGAGGTCATGCCGATGACATCACCCAGGAGAGAGCCTTCATCATCAACGCTCTCATTACCAAAACTAAGGTAAACTGGGCTGCACACTTTTTCAATTCCATCTCAAAGCATCTGGGAAAGCCCAACCAGAAATATCTTTGTCAAGGACTATACCTTGGACATATCTTGGAGTCTATGGGTATTGCTTCTAAAGGAAAGAAGTATGGAGAAAGATACTGGCTATACTACTTATCCTCCAAAGGAGAAAACAGAGCCAGTGCCAGTACCACTGCAGAAGATAGCTCATCAGATAATGTCCTACTCATCCATATGGCAAAGATTGCCAAAAGAAAGCAAGTGGTGTCCTCCTCTCCCTCCATTGAAGCACCACAGAATCTTGCCTTGGTATGTTTGGAAGAAGAAGAAGAAGTCTCTGACCATGGAGAACTTCAAAGGAAGAAGAAGAGAAAGATCAACTCTTCATCAATATCCAAAGATGTCGATTCGGATGAGTTGAAGGAGAGGGAAACTGCTGAGGAAACCTCTATTCAAAACCAGAGCCCTCAACAATTTGAAGAAGAAATCCCTCCAGTCCAAAGCCTTCCAACCTCATCTCAGCCTCATACAGATGATGCTGACAACAAATTCTGGCAGCTCTACTATAATTGGAGAGCTTGGAAAGTTGGAAATTCAGAAGAGCAACTGTTGGATTGGGACCAACAGCTGAAGAATGAAAAGATTATCAAGAAATGCCTAGGACTACCAGTCAACCACTGTTGTGAAGACATCTTGGATGACTACTGGGTATGGCAAAGGAACAATGAGGATCTGCATCTGGAACACTTGGCCACTACACCAATTTCAGACTTTGAAGCAGATGATGAAGATACTGCAGTCTACAAGCCAGTCTTCTCAAAAGCCACAGAAGATCAAATGGCTCCCACTTCTGAAGAAATAGCTGTTTTGGAAACAACAGCTGAGGATTTCCCTATCTTTACGGAAACCTCACCTGCGTTCGAAATGGTTCTGACTGAAACTGTTCAAGAGAAGGCATCCTCTCCCCCACAAGAGCAGAACCAGGAAGCAACTGAAGAAGAAGAATTTCAGCGACTGATCCAATCTCAAGTGCTCGAGATCCTCACAACTCCTTGTGAGATCTCCAATCAGACACAACCTGAGATTCTGGAAAAGTCAGCAGAAATTCCGGAACAGTCAGCTATTCCAGAAATTATGGAGAAAGAAGTAGAAGTCCAAAGGCACTCTGGAAGAGCTGAGAGGGAATCTCAGATGGAAGAAGAGGAGGTTTCTCAAACTCCAATAGCCATTTTTGAAGAACCAAATGAAGCTGAAGATAGTGACTCAGTCTCAAGATACATATCAAATTTTTCACTTGATGAAGCAGAAGGCGAATCTGAGAGGACACTAAAGATCACTGATGAAGAAGATATGCAAGAAGATGCTGAATTTCTTCCTTTGCAACTCTTTCAAAGGACATCATCTCCTCATCAAGTAACTAATTTTCACTTCCATAGCTCTTCCACTCCTACTCTTCCGGATGAGATACCGGAAACCTGGACAAGGAAGGTCCAAGGGCTGATTGAGTCAGCCCTAGCATCTCAACATGCCTCCTTTAGGCATGAGATAGAGCAAATGGAAGCCAAACACACTGAGCTGATAGCGAAATCTGAAAAGAAACACAGTGCTGATCTCAAGGAGATAAGTAAATCAGTAGAAAAGACTCTAGAGATCATCTCTCTATTGAGTAAAACTGTGAGCAATACGATGGAAATATACACCTCTGACAGTCAACTGCAATTCAATGAATTCAACAAAGTCAAGGAGCAAATAGCAAATGTCACAATTGGTCTGCAAAAACAGATGTCCCTTCTCTAAATGGACATCAGATCAGCCCTAGCTATAGCTTCAGCAAATCAAGTAGTAACCAAAGACTACTTGAAGGTGATCATTGACAATCAAAAGGAAGCATACAAGCTGTTCAGACTTATTGGTGCACATTCTGGGAACCGCAAGATGGAAGTAATTCTCCAACAACACAGTCCATCTCCAATACCACAGCTCCCTATTGCAGTCAACGAAGGAGAAGCATCTTATGTCCCTTCTCATCTGCACATGACTAATCTGATCCTTGAAGCACAGCAAAGAAATCCGGAAAACTCAGCACAGCACCTATCCAGCTCAGGACTGGATGGAACAGAATTTATAGGTGCGTGGCTGACCACTTCTCAGATGTTGCTCAAACAGAGGAAAGGCGTGAAAACTTAAGGCGCATCAAAGAACTGTGTGGGAACATGCAGGGCATCAGTGAAGTTGCCGGATCTTCAAAACGCAAAAGGAACTGAAGGTTCTTTTCATCAAACCAGGGGGAAAGTATGTGAAAACATTTGTTTTGATGAAAACACCTTCTTGTTTAAACATTGCTTGATTGGTTTAAACATTACTTAAGTATGCCTTAATTGTGCTTATTATGCTTGATTATGCTGATCTCAAGTATGATTTTGTCTTAATTATTTTTCTGAAGCGCATACATTCAGGGGGAATGTAATTCAGGGGGAACTTACCTAGTTTTGGCTAACAATTTTTTTTTTTTTGGCAATGAATTATTGATAAGCTCAAAGCAATGGAAGACGGATATCTCAGTTTTGGTACTAAAATTGGAAATCTCCGATTTAGGTACCTTACAAAATCTGCCTTCTTAAACTAAGCTTTAGTCCTTAATTCATTTCCAACCAGCTCTAAAAGTACTGGTCCCTAGGATGTTTAAAAATGTACAGGACTTTGGAAAAATAGTACCTCTTTTCTTTTAAATATTCATATTTGTTTTGGTACTACCTCGTCCTAAGTAGAAATTAGAACTATAGGGAATGAAAAATGATAGTCTTATTTTTTTTTTGGGCCTTGAGAACCCAATAGGAATAATTTCCCTCTAGTACATAGCTTTCTTTTCTTTTTGGGCCACTCTTTTGGGCTTAGCCAAACCAGAACAGTTACGTTTCTCAAACCAATCGAAACTGATTTTCTAATTAAAACAGTTTCACGTCCTTGGTAACTGGTAAAAGATTCCTTCTACTTTTCAACTTCTTGGAAGTTGAAACTCCTTTACTCTCACCGTTCCAACTACCCACTTAATGGAACCCGTGAAACTCCTCCTCCCCTATTTAAATCAAGGTATCTCAATCCACTTTCATCACAAACAACTCTCTCAATATGAAAAGTCTTCAAACTCACTGTCTAAGGAATACATCAAGAAAAATAGCCTCAATGGAGAAACTTTTCTTTCTCACCCTCATAGATGGCAATGGAAGAAGCCTACTGAGAAGAAAAGACTTTTAAGGTCTGGTGAGAATCTCGGCAGTAGAGAAGGTCTATGGTGGAAATCTCGTATTTTTCAGTATTAGACCATACACCTTCTCTGGAACAACACTCTCTCTATCTTTTTTGAGAGATGTGTTGCTTCCAAGATCTTGAATATCCACTTTGGATATTAAAGATCTATCAAACGCAGCGCCAACTGCTCAGCCAAGCAGAATCTGCTGAAGCTGAAAACAGTCAAGGCGGAAGAAATCACAAAATCTCAAGACAAAAACTTGGTTTAGGAATTATTGTAATTTGAATTGTATTTGTTTAAGAGTTTTTGTTAACAAGCTGTATGTTATGAGAAACTAAAAGAAAGTTACAAAATTAGTTCTCAGTACAGCGACCGGAACTCTTAAACACTTGTTTGTCATCATCAAAAAGGGGAAATTGTTGGGAAAAATATTATAGATTTTGATGATGATTTATTTAGAATGTAATAGGGACTTTAGGTCTCCCCCAATATTCAATGTAATTTTTCTTTTTAGAAATATTGTTAAAACCAAGTTCTTGAGTTTTCAATAAAACTGTGATATTTCTTTAAGCGTTTTGATGCCTGAAGACTTGATCAAATTCAGTGATATGAAAATTGGATATCTTAATCGGAAGTGTCAGAGACAAGTGAGGATTTCTCAATCAGATAAAAATCCTCAGATCTGGAAGACTACATAAGAACCGGATGTCTCGCTAAGTCATTCAAATCGGAAGACTAGCGCGGATCTCCTTCTCACCCGGAAGTCTGAAAAAGACTCATCCGGATTTGTCAGCTAAGAATCGGAAGACTCACCAAAGACCGGAATTCTCAGAAAGCGGACAAGTGAGAAAAGGCTTAGAAAATCATCTAAGTCCTGAATGAAGAAATTCTACCCGTGGCAAGGAAAAATCAATCTCTTGATTTTCAACGGCTAGATTGAAGATAATTAGGCTGATTCAAGAACAAATTACTCGAAGACAAAGTCTGGGTCTCTAAAAATTAAAGAGCCTGCCCGGAATTCCTAAACAAGCACTAGAAGACAAACAGAGTAAAGTGCTACAGTCTTGAATTCTTGAACAACGACTAGAAGACGGATTTTGGGGAATCCTTTCTCAACAATTGGGTAAGTCCAAACACCCACTTCAACGAAGAATCTTCAAATCACAATCTTCATTCAAAATTGAAGCCAGCAAATGCAACGGATAGTCCATTATGATTCAACGGATAGATTATCCAATCCAGCTATAAATAGCATCCTTGGAAGACTGAAGAAAACATGATGAGATACGTTGATACAACAACACAACGAAGCAATCACTAAAGCTATCTCATTCACAGTTAGCCCAAAAAGCTTGATAAAGAGAGATTTCTAAACTCCTTATCCAGAAGCAAACTTCTCCTCCTTCCAAAGAGCTATAGTGTAAACACTTGAAGGTTTCCTTGCCTCAAGCACCACACCACGTTGAAGGATATTACTTTTGATCAAACTTATTGATTAAAAGGGGGTAGGTCAACTCTCTTACAAGTTGATCTTGCAAGTCCTATTGTTCGGATCTTGCAGTTGTTGAAGAAGCTTGACCTTCGAAGGAACAACAAAGCCAGCACGAGTGCAGTAGCAACATTGATCTTGTGAAGATATACCGTGCAGAAATTCACACAAGTGTAACTGTTGGTTCATTATTCAACAACCAACTACATAGTGGATTTTGAGGACGTAGAAGGATTACCCCACCTTCGAACCTCGTTAAAGTTTGCGTGTCTCTCTCTCTTATCTTTATTCTTACTTGCAATTATATTAACTGTGAAAACTAACCTATCCATATTAATTACTGTTCACTCCACCCACCAAATTCCGCACACAATCTAAAGTTCACAAGGACTCTAGATTAACACACATTTTCTCGTTTTCAAAAGAAACGAAAAAGATTTTAAACTTGTAACAAAGTCTATTCACCCCCCCCCCTCTAGACTTTGTATTTCACCACTTTGGGACCACCAGGAAAGGTAGACACCACACTCTTCATTAAGCATAATGCTCTTGACATGCTTTTAGTACAAATCTATGTCGATGACATTATTTTTGGTGCTACTAATGATCTTATGTGTGAGGAATTTACTAAGATTATGCAAGGGGATTTCGAAATGTTAATGATGGGAGAACTAAATTTCTTCCTCGGTCTTCAAATTCGATAACTTGAACATGGGACATTTCTTAGTCAAACGAAGTACTCAAAAGAACTTCTCAAGAAATTTGAGATGGAAGATTGTAAAGAAATGGCTACCCCAATGAGTTCTCAATGCTCACTTGATAAAGATGAAAGTGGTAAGTCGGTTGATGTGAAACGGTATCGAGGTATGATAGGTTCTTTACTTTATTTAACTGCTAGTAGACCTGATTTGATGTTTAGTGTTTGTATGTGTGCTAGATATCAAGCGAACCCTAAGGAATCTCATTTGACCGCTGTCAAACGAATCCTTAAGTATGTGAGAGGCACCTTGAACTTGGGACTTTGGTATCCCAAAGGTTCAACATGCACTCTTGTTGGGTATTCTGATTCCGATTTTGCTGGATGCAAAATGGATAGAAAGAGTACGAGTGGATCTTGTCACCTTTTTGGTTGTTCTCTTGTTTCTTGGTTTAGAAAGAAGCAAGTAAGTGTTGCTTTGTCCACCGCCGAGGCCGAGTATGTCGCTGCGGGGAGTTGTTGTGCACAAATCCTTTGGATGAAACAACAACTTTTGGACTATGGCCTTATACTTGATCACATTCCTTTGCGTTGTGATAATATGAGCGCCATAAATATTACGAAGAATCCTGTTCACCATTCTCGTACTAAGCACATAGATATTCGACATCACTTTATTAGAGACCATGTCCAAAAGAGTGATGTTGACATTGAGTTTGTCGATACAACTAATCAGTTGGCCGACATATTTACTAAACCCTTGGACCGTGAGAATTTTAGTCGTATTAGAAATGCCTTAGGAATTATTGCTATTAACTAAGTTCTTTTAATTATTTTCATGTTAATTGATTGAATTTTGTACTAACTTAGGCATCGGAGAGGTTTTTAATTCTTTTTTGCAGGTTCTCACCCATCCACTCCTCTTTCTTACTCCATAGGAAGCACTTATTAAGGGGGCATGTTTATTGACTTTGGCTGTTTGAAGAATTTCAAAGGACTGCTTTACTACAGTGGTTTATTCGAATAAATGCTTAACTATTCGAATAAGTATGCTCCTTATAGATTCCAGTGTTGCGCCTCAAATTGATCTATTCGAATAATTTGGTAACTATCCGAATAAGTGGGATTCCAGTGTTGCGGGTTGACATGCGTTATTCGAATAAATAAGGAACTATTCGAATAAATTTGGTCAAACCTGATATTTTTAAAAGGTCATTTATTCGGTCAAAGCCCCTTCACTTCTTCTCAGACTAAAATCGCCAATCCTTTCTCTCTCACTCGGCGACTCATTGGAACCCTAGTCGCAGGCTCGTCTTCCATAATTGGTTCATCCTCGTCGCCAAGAACCCTAATCGGCCTCTTCCTTCTCCGGCGAATCTCCATACCACATCGCCAAGTTCTTCTCCACCAATTCCATGGCATCAAGGACGAAGAGGAAGTCCGTTCGACAACCTGATTCTTCCTCTCTCCCAGGTTCTTCTTCTCAGCCACAATCTACACCCGAAGTACCAAGGTTTGTCTACCCTCTTAATCCTCGGGTTTATTTTGAAGATGAGGCCGATTTGAAAACTTTCCTTGAACGATTCGTTCGTAGGAAGATTGTCACTCCTAGGTATGTTGATTTGGTGGAGTTTGAAAGAAACCAAGATTTTGAATCTGTTTTGTCCAAACTCCGCTCCTCGGGTCTCCTTAATGTCGTCACCATTAGAGAGACTCAAGTTCCTTTTGATTATATTAAGGCTTTTTATGCGTCTCTCATCTTCAAACGTCGTGGTTCCCAATTTGTTGTTACGGCTAAGTTTTGTGGAAAAGAGGTTGTTGTTACCAGTTCAGAGCTTAATTCTATGTTTGGAATGTCCAATTCTGGAGGTGAGATTACCACCGTGAACAATGACCAGAATCCATGGTATGATTTTGATGAGCGTAAGTGTTGGGAGGCTATGGATTTCACGCCCCAATTCAATTCATCCAAACGTCCAATGGTGAGCGGGATGACACCACCTCAAAGGTTGCTGCAATACATCTGTTCTTATATCTTGCGAGGTCGGGTTGGAAATCATCCCCAAATGTCCAAGGATGACTCGATGCTCATCTATGCAATTCTCAAGCCGGTTCCCATCAATTGGGGCAAATTCATTTTGACCTACATGAACTTTTGTCGTACAAAGAAGCGAGCCCTTCCATATCCTCTTCTCGTCACTCATCTTTTGAAGCAAAAAGGATTTGAGTTTACTAATGCTGAGATGACTATTGATACTCCTTTTTGGCGAATCCGAGTGGAAACCGTAACTCGTGCTCAGAATGTTAATGATGATTCCAGTGACGACGACGATGATGTTGTTGCTCCTACCCAGAAGCGTCCGATTTCCTATAGAGGTAGGGTCTCTCTGCCGATGTTATACGACGCTATGCAAGGACTCCAAACCTCCCTTGACAACTTGAAGATTCAACAAGCTATCCATGGTTATAATTTGAACATTTTGTTGGTCAAATCGGGAGAACATTGGGTGGTTCCATCGATGGATGCGTTGGAGCCGTATATGTACCACGGGTCATCATCTTCTCAGGATACGAGTATTCATCAAGAGACTCAGGGAATTGTTGCGGATGATACTGCTGATGATGAGGAAGATGAGATGGATGAGGAATGAGTGGATGGAGCACTCATGTTATTTTCTAAACTATTTATCTAATATCTCTTTATCTTTTGTCTTTGTTTAATGTGACTTTACTATCTCCCATTCACCCTTGTGTTTTGATACCCTTAATGTTTTTTCTCCTACACCCTTTTTGCTTATGACAAAAGGGGGGAAGATTAATGTGCTTGTGTTTGTTGTAGTGCAATCACTAAGGGGGAAGTAAGGGGAAGTACTCTAAACTCTTTCTTTAAACTCTTGTCTTGTCTTGTCTGCTCTTGTTGTATTTGTTGAAGACAGGATATTATTTGGAATCAAGCCCAAGCATTTGATAAGTTGGGTTTGTCATTATCAAAAAGGGGGAAATTGTTGAACCTTGTGTTTTGATAATGACAACTATCTCATGGGCTTGGCACTTTGGATGTTGATCTTCACAATCATGCGTTGGATCTCAAGACAAGTGTGAAGATATGGTGTTTTTGGTTTTCGTTTTGATCTTAGCATTTTTGTTAAAGTGGCATGTTAGTTGTTCTTCCCTCCTTGAAAATGTTTTTCAAAAACCCTTCAAATTGTTTTTGAGTCAATTGCAAAATAACTTTTTCAAAACTGTGAGAACTATTCGAATAACTATTGTTTTACTCGAATAAGTCTGAGTTTTCAGTTCTGTCTTATTCGGATAAATCGCATATTATTCGAATAAGTCCTGACTTTCATTTCTTCAATCCTACAGTGATTTAGTCGAATAAACCTTAATTTATTCGAATAAGTCTGCATTCTTCGCTCTGTCCTATTCGGATAAATATGATTTTATTCGAATAAGTCGTCAGTTTCAACTGCAGTTTTGTCAGTTTTAAAGGGAGTTATCCATCCGTATCTTCAACAACTCACCTACAACGGCTCTTTTGCTTGAAGAACATTATATATATCCATTCAAACATATTTCTTTTATTAATCCAAGCAATTCAATTCATACTTTTGATCCTTCAACATTACTTCCAAGCAATTCTTCAAGAAATCAATATTTGCTTGAGTTTTGGAGAGTACTAGTGTGCCATACTCTATAAGATCTTGTATTCTACAGCAATCCACTCTTAATTTGAAGAGTATTTCCGCTGTGCACTTTGTTTTTGGAACGGTGTGTGAATTGTAAAAACTTGAAGTTGTTATAATTCAAGTTTTGGAGAGAAATCCTAAGTCTTGTGAAATCAAGACTTCGGTGGAAAGGTTAGAGGCTTGCGAATTCAAGTTCTCGAGTTGTAATCGGATTGTCAAACTCCGTTAAGTTTGACAAAGTTAGTGGAATCTCGGGCACGTTTGCTTCGGGGACTGGATGTAGGCATTAGGCCGAACCAGGATACATCGTGTGTTGCTTCTTCTCTTCATCTTTGTGTTCTTGTGGTTGATATACTCCTGCGAATTTTTTAGTTCTTCCAAAAGTTTTGATTTTTGAAGAACACCTCTATTCACCCCCCCTCTAGAGGTGCGTAAGTTGTTCAACACGCTATTCACCTCCCTTCTAGCGTTGGGCCTTTATTCTAACAATTGGTATCGGAGCCTTACTCTCTGTAAGACTTAACCGTTTGAGAGAAATGATCAATGGCTTCTACTCAAAGTTCATACGCAGGTTTAGGTGAAGGGCAATCTACCACAAGGCCTCCGTTGTTTGACGGAACGAACTACACCTATTGGAAGGAGCGGATGAGGATTTACATCCAATCCACCAATTTTCTCCTTTGGAGAATTATCAAGAATGGTGAAGACGTGCCAATGAAGAAGGTCGGGGAAACCAACGTTCCTAAGACCGAGAACGAGTATGATGCACAAGACATCAAGAAAGTGGAAAACAATGCCAAGGCCATCAATATCATCTATTGTGCCGTAAACCCGGATGACTACCGGAAGATATCTTGTTGCACCACCGCGAAGGAAATGTGGGATAAACTAGAAATCACCTACGAAGGTACGGATCAAGTCCGAGAAACTAAAATTAATTTTCTAACCCATGAATATGAATTGTTTCGTATGAAGGAGAATGAGAAAATCGATGAGATGTTTGAACGATTCTCCAAAATCGTCAACGATCTCCATGCTCTCAAGAAGACGTACACGGACAAGGAGCTTGTGAGAAAAATCCTGCGAAGTCTCACACCGGAGTGGCGGTCCAAAGCCGATTCCATCCAAGAGTCCATTGGTGTCACCAACGTCACCATTGACGGGCTTAGAGGTAACCTCAAAACCTATGAGTCTACCATTTTATTCCCCTCTTTAGGTGAACAAAAGAAGAAGGGGATTGCACTCAAGGCTTCCTCAAGCCAAGAACCCGCCATAGAGGAATCAAGCGATGAAGACAACGAGTTCGGGCTTGTCATCAAGAAATTCCACAAGTTCATGCGCAAGGAGTATGAACGAAAGGGTAAAAAGCATGGAGGACCACCCAAGTGCTATGTATGTGGAGAAGTTGGGCATATCAAGCCAAAATTTCCAAATGCCAAAAACGAGAAGGAGAAGAAACCGTTCAAGAAGCACCGAGCTTACATCTCGTGGGGAGGTGATTCCGGCGACGAATCATCGGAAGGTGAAGAAAATGAAAGCGCCAACCTTTGCCTTATGGCACACGAGGAACCACCGGAAGAGGTATGTACCACTTCTAAAGATTCCCATACTTTAGATGATGTACAAGAAGCTTTTAATGAACTCTATGATGAATATGTCAATGCTTCTAAAATTAACAAGGATTTAAAGAAACAACTTACTTCCATGGAGAAGGAGGTTGATAAATTATCAAAAGATATTGAAAAACTTAAAGAAGAAAATAAGTTTTTCGGAAAAAGAAGCGCCGACAAACCGGAGAGTTCAAAATGTAGTTCTTGTACATCACTTAAAGAACAAGTTGCAAAACTTGAAGGAACCTTAAAGAAGTTTGGTGTTTCTCATAAAAATCTCAATGATGTTCTTGATAATTTGCAACTTACTAAACATGGCCTAGGTTTTGAAAATGGAACTAATAATAAAGAAAAAGTTGAGCAACCACCTAAACAACCTAAGGCTCAACCTAGGAAAACTAAAATGAACAATAATAGACAACCTACATCAACTAGGAACACTAGACCATCTAGAAAGAACATTAGGATAAACAGTAGTCAAGTTAGAGAACCTAGAAACCATTTTCCAAACATGCATAAACAAAATTTTTCTCAAACTAGGGTCAATCAATATAGAAAACCTAGTAACTATTATCAACTTAAGAGAATGCATAATCCAAATGTTATTTGTCATTATTGCAATAGGGTAGGACATATAGCCCCGGTTTGTTTCACTAGGCATAGGCATTGCACTCAAAACCAATCACACTACCAACGTGCACCTAACGCCCAAGGACCCAAAAGGAATTGAGTACCTAAATCCTTTTAAATTGCTTTGTAGGTGTGCTTGAAGGCATCAAGTGTACTTTGGTACCTTGATAGTGGATGCTCCAAGCACATGACCGGAGATGCATCCAAGTTTTTGCAAATCAAACCAACTAAAGGAGGAAACGTTGTCTTTGGCGATAATAGCAAAGGCAAGATAATCGGCATTGGTTCGGTTGGTAAAAACGAAACCTCCTCCATTGATAATGTTTTGTTGGTTAAGGGTCTTAAACACAATCTCTTGAGCATAAGTCAATTGTGTGACAAGGGAAATCGTGTGACCTTCGATTCTAAATCATGTACGGTAGAACGTCTTAGTGACAATAAGACGATTCTTCGTGGTGATAGAATTGATAATATTTACATGGTTAACTTAGATGAATCTCCCTCCGACTTTGCCAAATGTCTCATGAGTAAGGAGGACAATATGTGGCTATGGCATCGTAGAGTAGCTCATGTCAACATGAACCTTTTGAATAAATTGGTTTCACAAGACTTAGTAGTTGGTCTTCCGAAACTCAAGTTTGAGAAGGACACCATTTTTGATTCATGTCAAAAGGGCAAACAAGTAAGGGCCTCATTTAAATCGAAAAATGTTGTGTCTACAACAAGGCCCCTACAACTTTTGCACATGGATCTCTTTGGACCATCAAGAACAAAAAGTTTTGGGGGAAACTATTTCGCCTTTGTGATCGTTGATGACTACTCTCGATTCACATGGACATTATTTCTAACTCATAAAAGTGAAGCATTTCATGTTTTCAAAACTTTTCTCAAAAAGGTTCAAAATGAAAAAGGCTTAACCACCGTAGCCATACGAAGCGATCATGGTGGAGAGTTCGAACGAGATCTCTTTACCGAGTTTTGTGACGAACTAGGCATCGAGCATAACTTCTCCGCTCCACGTACACCACAACAAAATGGAGTGGTGGAACGTAAAAATCGTTGTCTCGAGGAGATGGCTAGAACTATGCTTGATGAGGCAAAAATTCCCAAGTATTTTTGGGCGAATGCCGTGAGTACCGCGAGCTACGTGTTAAACCGAGCCGTCATTAGACCGATACTCATGAAAACCCCATATGAATTATACAAAGGAAGAAAGCCAAACCTCTCCCATCTTCGAGTCTTTGGTTGCAAATGCTTTGTTCACAATAAGGAAAAGATAATTTGGGTAAATTTGATGCAAAGTCGGATGAAGGAATTTTTCTTGGTTATTCATTGCGTAGTAAGGCTTATAGAGTCTTCAACAAACGCACCTTAACCGTTGAGGAATCTCCTCATGTTGTCTTTGCCGAAAATGATGCTCGCTCGGTGAGAAAGGTTTCTTGTGATGATCTTGTAGATTCATTGGAGAACATCTATCTCAACGACAATGACGAAGGAGAAAACTCAAAGGAAAGCCAAGGAGAGCCACCCGTAAACGAGGAACAACCTCAAGAGGAGGAAACGCCAATGCCAAGGGCATGGAGGACTTTAAAGAACCATCCTCTTGACAAGGTAATCGGTGACATCAACCGAAAGGTAAGTACTCGTAGCTCTCTTAGGGACACCGTAGGTCACATGGCTTTTGTTTCTCAAATTGAACCTACAACCATTTCGGAAGCAATTGATGATGAACATTGGACCTTGGCAATGCAAGAGGAGCTTAACCAATTCAAACGAAATGACGTTTGGGAATTGGTGCCAAGACCCGATGATCACACCATAATTGGTACGAAATGGGTGTTCCGTAACAAACTCGACGAAAATGGAATAATCACTAGAAACAAAGCTAGGCTCGTAGCTAAAGGCTACAATCAAGAAGAATGCATTGATTTTGAAGAAACTTATGCACCGGTAGCACGTTTAGAAGCTATTCGTTTATTACTTGCTTTTGCTTCATCTATGGATTTTAAACTATACCAAATGGATGTTAAGAATGCCTTCCTCAATGGGTTTATTCAAGAGGAAGTGTATGTTGATCAACCCCCGGGCTTTGAGGATTTTGAGCACCCGGAGTATGTCTATAAACTAAAGAAAGCACTCTACGGTCTTAAACAAGCACCTCGTGCTTGGTATGAACGTTTGAGCAAATTTCTTTTGGACAACGGGTTCAAAAGGGGGAAGGTCGACACTACACTTTTTATCAAGAGTAAAAACGATAACATCCTCTTGGTGCAAGTTTACGTAGATGACATTATATTCGGTGCTACTAACGAATCTTTGTGCAACGAATTTTCAAACCTAATGACAAATGAATTTGAGATGTCCATGATGGGGGAACTCAATTTCTTCTTGGGCTTACAAGTCAAACAAATGAGGGAAGGAACCTTCATTTGTCAATCAAAGTATTGCAAGGAGCTCCTAAAGAGATTTGAAATGGATGGTTCCAAAGCAATGGCTACACCAATGAGCACCTCCGAGCACTTGGACAAAGATGAAAAGGGTAAGGTAGTAGACATAAAGAAATATCGAGGTATGATCGGATCCCTTCTTTATCTTACCGCTAGTAGACCCGATATCATGTTTAGCGTTTGTTTATGTGCAAGGTATCAATCTTGTCCGAAAGAATCGCATTTAACGGCGGTAAAACGGATAATGAAATATCTTGTTGGTACAATAAACGTTGGACTATGGTACCACAAGGGGTCTCCTTGTCATCTTTTTGGCTATTCCGACTCGGACTTTGCCGGTTGTAGACTAGACCGTAAAAGTACGAGTGGGACTTTTCACTTGCTTGGTAGTTCTTTAGTCTCATGGTTTAGTAAGAAGCAAGTCAGTGTTGCGTTATCCACAACCGAAGCGGAATACGTTGCTGCCGGTAGTTGTTGTGCTCAAATCCTTTGGATGAAGCAACAACTTGTGGATTATGGCCTTAGTATCGATCACGTTCCTCTTCGATGTGATAATACTAGTGCCATAAGCTTGACGAAGAATCCGGTTCTTCACTCAAGGACGAAACATATTGACATTAGGCATCATTTCATTAGAGATCATGTTCTCAAAGGTGATGTCGAAATTGAGTTCGTTGAAACACACAACCAATTAGCCGACATTTTCACAAAACCTTTAGAGAAAGAGTCGTTCTTCCGCATTCGTAGTGAACTCGGAATCCTTGACTCCACGATGATCTAAATTGTGCATTGATTATTATTTTTGGTCCCTACTAACTTGAACGTCGAAGACGTTTTTAATTCTTTTTTTGCAGGGATTTTCTTTTAAATTTTATTTTTCAGGTGTCAAAGGCAGGGGGAACAAAGTAAATCGATTTTTGCTTCGGACCTGGTGTAAATCGATTTACAGGCTTGTGATAATCGACTATCACAGCCTGCAGAAGTTTAGAGCACAGAAGCTGAAGGAGTAAACAATCGATTATCAACATTAAGATAATCGATTATCTGAGCCTGCAGAAGTTTAAGGCAACTCAGGCGCAAACTCCAACAATCGATTTACCAAAACATGACAATCGACTATTGAAGACTGCAGGACCATCAGCGGAGAATCTGAGGCATCTGATAATCGATTTACAACTTATGTTAATCGATTATCAACGGCGATTTTTCAAAAATCTGACCGTTGCAGAGACGTTGGAGAGCAGTTAATGCCTTGTTTGACCATCCCAACGGATCTCTACACCTCCTCCACTATATATTGGTGATATCTACTCCATTTTTACTCATTCCAATCATCTCTTCTCCATATATTCATCATAATTCATCATTCTTGCTCCTATTCTTCATTTCTTTGAAAAATTTCTGCAATCTCTCTCTCCTCGTTGCAATGGCAGGCGGTCAAAGAAAGCGTTCCCGCACCGGCAAGAACGTTGCTTCCTCTTCGGCTCCTCCACCACCGGCGCACAAGTATCTCGACGGGTCGTTCCTTTGGTTCAACAACCACGTAGAGGCGACGCGGTTCTCGGAGAAATTTGAGCACCGAGAGATTCTCCCTCCCCGATTCTCCACAGCCCGCTTCATTCATGACTCCATTCCACGTGAGGCACGGATTATCCTCGAACGTGGAAACTTCCTCGATCTCCTCTACATCAAGAAGGTCAATTATCAACCCTTTCTTGTTCGAGCTTTCTACTCGAACTTGAAAAAGGATGAGGACGGAGCATTGATCTCTAACGTCAACGGGGTGGACATCAATTTGAATGAGGAGAACAATCAAATCCTCACCGGGCTTCGTCGGGACGGGCAGGATCTCGGGCTTTACGCCGGAGAAGAAGGAGCGCGGTTCAATGAGACCGCTCTCTTGGAGGAAGTGGGCATCCAACACTTCGTACCCACTCCCCAACAGCGGCGCCCTACGATTGCTTCCATGAATCCCGTGTTTCGATTCATCTTTTATGTTTTTGACACGGATTCTCAAGCCCAGGAGGACACGAAGACAATTCATGCGATGATTCACAACGCCAATCTCAATTGGTGTAAATTTGTGATGACTCACATGTTCACGGCCACCTCCGACAATCGGCCGCTCCCCTACGCCCTCCTTGTCATGGCAATTCTTGAAGAATACAACATCAAAACCGATGTTGGGCCAAAGATAAAGGGGACAAAGCATTGGGAGATTGATGAATCTTCTTTCCACTCGGGCACCGACGAGACTCCGTTTCGACAGCCTCGTCCACGCCGCCAACCGAGAGCCACTGCCTCAGCCGCCACCACCTCGACCAATCCTTCTCTCGCCGAGCAAATGGCAGCCTTAACCGCCACTCTCTCTCGGATTGACACCAACGTCTCCAAAACGGAGCACAACGTCAATACCTTGAGCCGTGAACTTCACGGGTATTTTGACTTTGTCAATTACCCGTACGCTCAAATGGTCCCTTACGTTCCTCCACCGAATTTCGGAGGTGAACAAAGTGGGACTCAAAGCGTTGGTAGAGATGACGAGGTGGACGAAGAAGAAGAAGAAGAAGAGGAAGAAGAAGAAGAAGAAGATGATGATGATGATGATGATGATGGCGACGGTGACGAAGATGAAGAAGAAGAAGAAGACATTGACGAAGAACAACTTCTCAATGATCTTTCCCCGGATTTCTAAAGCTCTAGCTCTACTCTCTTCTCTTCCTTATTTTATCATCTTTTAATATGCTTTCGCTATGTACTCCGCTATTTCCCTTAATTAATTAATAAAAATCTTTATGATCTTTGTTGTTAACAATCTTTTTGTTAATGCCAAAAGGAGGAAGATAAGGGCTATGCATATATTAAGGGGGAATTTTTTTTAAGGGGGAATTTTTTTTTCTCAAAAATATCAAAACCCTATGCATATCCCCGTCTTGTTTGCCATTATCAAAAAGGGGGAAATTGTTGGAACACACTTTGTACGATAAACTAAAGTCGTGTTCATTTCTGACAGGTTTTGATAATTGCCAAACCGCCGTGGATATAAAGAGTTTCTTTGAATAACTCAAGGCGTGAAGAATGGCTTGGAACATGACCTAAAAGACTCAAGGACAAGATCAAGAATTGAAGAGTTAGTCGAGTCGGTCTTTTGTGATCAAAACCGACAATATATTCAAGTCTCGGTTCTCAAAAAGTCAAAACAATTTTTACAATCCATAAAATATTTTTGTGTGCATCAAAACAAACATTTTTGATGATTTCTTTTATTGTTAAAATCCCTGGTCCTTACTCAGAACCAAAACCACCTAAGTCGTCGTTCGGCTTTCGGCGTTCGGTTTTCGGCGTTCGGCTTTCGACGTTCGGCTTTCGGCGTTCGGTTTTTGGCGCCCGAACCAACTCCGTGGTTTTCAATATTTTAAACCCTGTTTTTACCTTTGAGTATTTTTAAAATGTTTCCAAATAATTATTTTATAAAAACCACTTTTGTATCTTGGTCAATCGGTCTAATACGTGAAAAACGGTCTAAACCGTACGTACGTATTATACGACCTTGGAGACTTGGTTTTTACCAAACAAGTCTTGTTTTCACTATTTAATACCATATACAATATTTTCCAAACCTGGTTTTTACTTTTGGGAACACTTCATTTTTGGACCTCGGTTTTTCAAAACGGGTTTCAGCTAGCTAGACTTTAGTTGGGTGATAATCGATTATCACCTTAGTGACAATCGACTATCAGCCCCTGCAGCTTTGAACTTCGAAAGTTCTGAAGCACGCAATAATCGATTATCAGCTTTGCAATAATCGATTATCAGTCTTTGCAGCCAAAACCCAGAATCTTCTGAGAGGACCAATAATCGATTATCACTTGTTGACAATCGATTATCTGGGTTACCGTTGTCCTCCAACGGATAGAATTTTAAATTTTTAGACAGGGAATCTTTGGATAATCGATTATCATGCTTTGACAATCGATTATCAGCCTGTGTCCCTGAAAAATTTATCTTCATCCTGTTGGAAATTCTAGCAACGGGTTTATCCCATTTTGGGCTATAAAATGGCACCCAAATCCTCTCATTTGAAACACAATTCTTCAACATTTCAATACTCATTCATTGCATAAGCATTCCTACTTTTCTTAGCTATTTGAGAGCCAATTCTTGAAGAAATTGTCGTGTTCTTGAGCGTTTACTAGTTCACTCATATCTACTCTTTGTGAGAGTTTTATTCCTGAGTGTTTAAGTGTTTTCATACACTTTAAGGGAGGTTGTTCCCTTGTTGTAAACTCGAAGAAAGTTCCTTGTTCCTTCGTGAGAAGTCTTGGAGTGCGGTATCTCCGAGCAAAGGCGTTGAGGCTCGTGTGACTCGAGTTCTCAAGTTGTATCGGTTTGTTAAGCACCCTAAAGCTTAACGGAGTTAGTGTAGCTCGAGAGAGTCTCTCGGGGGGCTGGATTAGCCACACGTTGTGGTGAACCAGGATAAAATCCGGTGTGCTCCTTCCTTACGCTCTTTACTTTAACGCTCTCGTTTTAATTTCCTGCGATTTTGTTTCAAACGCTATGTTGACCCTTTTGTTTTGATAATGACAACTATCTCATGGGCTTGGCACTTTGGATGTTGATCTTCACAATCATGCGTTGGATCTCAAGACAAGTGTGAAGATATGGTGTTTTTGGTTTTCGTTTTGATCTTAGCATTTTTGTTAAAGTGTATGGCATGTTAGTTGTTCTTCCCTCCTTGAAAATGTTTTTCAAAAACCCTTCAAATTGTTTTTGAGTCAATTGCAAAATAACTTTTTCAAAACTGTGAGAACTATTCGAATAACTATTGTTTTACTCGAATAAGTCTGAGTTTTCAGTTCTGTCTTATTCGGATAAATCACATATTATTCGAATAAGTCCTGACTTTCATTTCTTCAATCCTACAGTGATTTAGTCGAATAAACCTTAATTTGTTCGAATAAGTCTGCATTCTTCGCTCTGTCCTATTCGGATAAATATGATTTTATTCGAATAAGTCGTCAGTTTCAACTGCAGTTTTGTCAGTTTTAAAGGGAGTTATCCATCCGTATCTTCAACAACTCACCTACAACGGCTCTTTTGCTTGAAGAACATTATATATATCCATTCAAACATATTTCTTTTATTAATCCAAGCAATTCAATTCATACTTTTGATCCTTCAACATTACTTCCAAGCAATTCTTCAAGAAATCAATATTTGCTTGAGTTTTGGAGAGTACTAGTGTGCCATACTCTATAAGAAAATCCTCTGAGGTGGGATTTTAAATAGGTTGAGACGATGGAGTCGTCGAGTGTGAAAAAATTGGTGTCTCAAGATTGTATACTCACCAGCCTTTCGTACTAAAATGATAGCCACCGAACATACATTTTACACTTCGAGGAGAGAGCTTATTTGAAAGTTTAGGCATTTGATGAACGAAGCATAGACAACCAATGACACAGAGATGATCTAAGATTTGAGGTTTAGATGACAAAAATTCAAGAGGAATCTTACCCCCGAGTAACTTCGTTGGCGTATGATTGATAAGATAGATGACAGTTTTGACACAATCTTCCTAATATTCCACAGGAAGCGAGGCTTGAAACATTAGGGACTGGGCAACATTTAATACATGATGATGTTTTCATCCAACTCGATCGTTTTGTTGTGGGGTACCAACATAAGCAGTATGAATAGACACACCCAACTCATCATAGTATTGATGCAAGGAAGAGTTTAGAAACTCTGTCCTAGTATCAGACCAGACCACTTTAATTAGTTTTGAATATTGGGTTTGTATCATTACAAAAAAATGTTTGAGACCAGATGAGACTTCAGTTTTAGCTTTGAGAAGATAAACCCAAACGGCCCAAGAAAAATCATCAACAATAGTGAGAAAATAATGGTCACCAGAAGATATACAAGCACAATAAGGACCCCACAAATCACAATGAATAAAGTCAAAAATAGCAGCAGCTTTATTTGAGCGGATTGAAAAACGAGATCGAGTTTGTTTGAAAAAAAATAAATTTTACAAGTTTGTAGCTTTTTAACAACTTTATTGGTTTTATTGGGCTTAAGAAAAGACATAACATCAAAGGAAGGATGACCTAGCTGCTGGTGAAGAATGAACGGGTCCACAGTAGCTGTTTGGACAAATACAGAAGCTGGAACAAAGACATACACTCTGTTTCGCAGATCACCCTGTCCAATCTCCATCTTCGACGAATGAAACTGTATTACACAAAAATGATCATTAAAAGTAACATGAAAAGTAGTTTCTTGAACTAAGCAACCAACAGAAATTAGGTGATAGTGCAAATTGACAATAAACGAATGCCTCTCTTTTTGAAAGATTTAGCCCGAGAGCCATCCGGAAGACAAATTGATCGAGGAGCAATGTCCTCAAGATTAAACAAATAAGACAAGTCACCCGTCATATGATGTGACTCACCGCTATCAATCAACCACTCAAAAGAGAAAAAATATGTACCCGTATAAGAATGTGACGATATTGTAGATGCTTCCAACATAGACATGAGTCTACTCATTTCCTCGCTTAGTCCACCACCATTTTCACTAGAAGCCGCATGCGCAACTGAGTATTACTGGACGGTCTCTTAGAATAAAGGCCCAACGCTAGAAGGGGGGTGAATAGCGTTCAAAACAAAATCACAGGAAATTAAAAATGAGAGTGATAAAGTAAAGAGTGTAAGGAAGGAGCACACCGAATTTTATCCTGGTTCACCACAACGCGTGGCTAATCCAGCCTTTCGAGAGACTCTCTCGTGTTACACTTACTCTGTTAGGCTTAAAGGTGCTCAACAAACCGATACAACTTGAGAACTCGAGTCAAACGAGCCTCAACGCCTTTGCTCGGAGATACCGCACTCCAAGACTTCACAAAGGAACGAAAGACTTCCTTCGAGTTTACAACAAGGGAACAACCTCCCTTAAAGTGTATAGAAACACTTAAACACTCAGGAATAAAACTCTCACAAAGAGTAGATATGAGTGAACTAGTAAACGCTCAAGAACACGACAATTTCTTCAAGAATTGGATCTCAAATAGCTAAGAAAAATAGGAATGCTTATGAAATGAAAGAGTATTGAAATGTTGGAGAATTGTGTGTAAAATGAGAGGATTTGGGTGCCATTTTATAGCCCAAAATGGGATAAACCCATTGCTAGAGTTTCCAACAGGATGAAGACAAATTTTTCAGAGACACAGGCTGATAGTCGATTATCCAAGCTTGATAATCGATTATCAAAAGATTCCTTGTCCAAAAATTTAAAATTCTATCCGTTGGAGGACAACGGTAACCCAGATAATCGATTGTCAACAAGTGATAATCGATTATTCGTCCTCTTAGAAGATTCTGGGTTTTGGCTGCAAAGACTGATAATCGATTATTGCGTGCTTCAGAACATTGGAAGTTCAAAGCTGCAGGGGCTGATAGTCGATTGTCACTAAGGTGATAATCGATTATCACCCAGCTAAAGTCTAGCCAGCTGAAACCCGTTTGGAAAAACCGAGGTCCAAAAAACGAAGTGTTCCCAAAAGTAAAAACCAAGTTTGAAAAACATTGTATATGACATAAAATAGTGAAAACAAGACTTGTTCGGTAAAAACCAAGTCTCCAAGGTCGTACATCACGTGCGTACGGTTTTAACCGTTTTTCACGTGTTAGACCGATTGACCAAGATACAAAAGTGGTTTTTATAAAATAATTATTTGGGAACATTTTAAAAATGCTCAGAGGTAAGAAACAGGGTTTAAAATATTGAAAACCACGGAGTTGGTTCGGGCGCCAAAAACCGAACGCCGATAGCCAAACACTGAACGCCGACTTAGGTGGTTTAGGTTCCGAGCTAGGACCAGGGATTTTAATCAATAAAACGCCATCATAAATATTTATTTTGATGCACAAAAAATATTTTATGATTTGTAAAAATTGTTTTGACTCTTTGAGAACCGAGACTTGAATTTATTGTCGGTTTTGATCACAAAAGACCGACTCGACTAAGTCTTCAATTCTTGATCTTGTCCTTGAGTCTTTTTGGTCTTGTTCCAAGCCATTCTTCACGCCTTGAGTTATTCAACGAAACTCTTCATATCCACGGCGGTTTGGCAATTATCAAAACCTGTCAGAAATGAACACGACTTTAGTGTATCGTATAAATTGTGTTCCAACATAATCTCGTTCAATACATGCTCACCTAACAGCCGCTGCTTCGCACTTACACCCTCCAGTTGGGTCGAATGTACCATGACGTTGATTCCACAATGTCATAAATTGGTTATAGTACAAAATAACGGTTCGCCCCTTTTGTCGAAGGTTGTTCAACTCATATTTAAATTGGTATATGCGCGGTCCAATTGAGCATCCATATCTTTTCTTCAAATCTTCCCATAATTCATAAGCAATCGAGGGTGAAACAATACTGGGTTGGATAGATTCATTAAAACTGTTAAAAATCAAACTATAGATAATTTGATGATTAGCATACCATGCTGAAATCTCGTGCTCATCATCTGGTTTGGGAGCACCAAGTGCATTCCCTTTGGCCTTCTCCCAGATATCAAAGTTATCACTTTTAAGGAGATTGTAACACCTCGCCCCCTACCCTAGCCGTAAGTTTCTGCTCATAGGATTGTAGACTATCCCCACAAACCAACACAAGTCTTTCCCGCACACTTTGTTATCACTCGTGCGCGCCCAAGGAAAACTTCCCAGGGGTCACCCATTCTAAAATTGCTCCAGGTCAAGCACGCTTAACTTTGGAGTTTTTTAGGTGATGAGCTCTCAAAAAGAAGATACACCTTGTTGGTATGAGTAGCACTATCAATCCTTTTGAGCTCTTCCCATTCTCATCTTGATACGGGGTATTACAGAGATATTTAGTGACAGAATTACCGCGACCTTCAGATGGATGAAGATAGTAAATAGATGACGGATCATGTATCAACCTTGTCTTTCTAGGGTTTGAAGAGCTATCCGAAGCCATGAAATTTTTTTGACAAACAACCTTGGGTGTCACTCACATGTGATGGCAGAATGACTAACATAGGCGGACGAAGGCAGTGGCTAACGTAGGTGATGACAAACTGATGACCAGAAAGAGAGGAGGACAAAGGCGATGACAATATATGATTACCAGAGCCTTCCCTGGTGATGACGAACGTCTGCATGAAACGTGCGAACAGAACACACCAATAATCATAACGCTTCGATGCCATATTGAAAGGGATTAAACGTGAACTGATGTTTCATTAAACAACAAGGGGATAAATATACATGTACAGTTGGGCCTATTTATCTAAGTCCATGATACAAATACAAATAAAAGTACATGGGCTAACATAAATACATGGGCTAAGAAGGTCTACAATACCTTTAATGTCTGACAGGCCTGAATTAATTAAGTAATTCCTTCCCTTGTGTTGCATCACTTTCTAGAGTAGGTTCAAGTCGGAGTTCGGCCGCCAATTTCCGACTTAACGCATTAGCTACCACGTTAGCCTTGCCAAGATGATAATGAATGGAGGAGTTATAATCCTTGATCAATTCTAGCTATCTTCTATGTCTAAGATTCAATTCCTCTTGAGTCAACGGATATTTCAGCATTTTATGGTCTGTGTGATAATTTGTCGTCTCTCCAAAGAGATAGTTACGACATATCTTCAATTCAAATACAACTGCTGGTAACCCAAGATCATGAGTAGGGTAGTTGCACTCACGGGGTTTCGACTGTCATGAAGCATAAGCTACAACATTACCTTCTTGCATAAGTACACATCTCAATCCATTATGAGATGCATCACTGAAGATTGTATAATCCACACCTAGTACTGACATCCACCAGTCCATTAAAATTTGACATCCTTCCACAAAACGTTGATAGTATCCAGGTAATCCAAGAAGACTTCTCACTTCACGAACAATCCTTGGACCTTTCTATTCCGTGATGGTAGATATTTTGTTAAGATCCACTTGAATACCTTCACTTGAAATCACATGACCTAAAACTGTAACTTCATCGAGCCATAATTCACATTTGGATAACTTGGCATAAAGTTTTTGTTCTCTTAATACACTCAGTACTATTTCTGTAACGCCTTGAAAATCGATTTAGTAGTTAGCTGTGATTATAAATAAAAATAAATATAGTATTTTCTGAATAAAAAATATTAACTGTTCATAAAGTCACCCTTTTTATTTAAATATTAGGTTGTTGGGTAGATCTCGTAAAATGGTGACCAACGGTATATAATATGTTGAGTTTGGTCTTTTGTGTAAAAAGTTATGGATAAAATAAATGTTACAATTCAATGAATAAATATAAAGTTTTTATAATATAATAATATAAACTAATAAATAAAAAATTAACTTCTCAAAAACCTAAGCTACTGAGCACAGAATGGAAAACAAATCCCTCCTTTCCCCAACTTTATAAAGAAGACAAGTACGAGTATTCTGGGTACGCAAAAAGGGAGCCGCACATAGGCTACGAGTATTTCGACCTTGAGGAGGAAAACACCACCGTTGTTGCCGACGCAGCTGCTGCTCTGCTGTACGTACAATTGGAGAAAGGGAGCGGGTTGACGTCATTGTCTTCCATCTTCTTCACCAATTAATTTATTTAATTCGTCAAACTATCGAGGTGAGTGCATGGAAATCTAGAGCTAGATTATTCGTATAGGTATGAGTTTTACATTCGTAATCTCGTATGGTTGATGGTTGTTTAGGAGAATGAGTTTGTTAATTAGGTAGTATGCATGAATACGTATAATTCCAATTACGGTAGCGTTAGATATTGTTAGGAATACATGTATGAACGTATTGATGTTGAATGGAACGAGTTTTAGTGTGGTTTGTTTATTCAAAATCGAGTTGGTTCAGAAACACAAACTCACCGCATCAGGCGGTAGGCTGTACCACGAGGTTAGTACCGTGCGACCGCCACAGGCTATTCAGCTCTGCCAGTACCTGCACCCGAACGGTAGGTCGATACTGGCAAACGTAATCAAGGTACTGCATGGCAGTGCGAGGTACCGTAACAGGTACCGTGTGAGACCCCTCTCCACCCTTTGTTTGGTTTTTTGTTCTAATTCAAGTCATGGATTGACTCTGAGACCTTGTGTTCTGCATGATAGTAAGTGAAAGATGTTTACACCCAACACTAGGCTGTTATTTATATTTTATGATGATTATCCTATTATTGTTATTTCTCTCATTATATTTTCAATGTAAATTGGATATGCCTTGGATTAATATAGTAAACTAAAATTGTTGTTGGAATACATCTGCAAATGAAGACTTATTATAAATAAATGGTTAGGCTACCTAGAGGAAGTCTAGGACTACTCAGTTTGATTTTAAGTGTAAATATCAATAGGTAGAATCAGCCTTAGGGATCTGGTATCTGATGGTTGTGGATTAAAATATGCGTACGGGGTCCATAAAGTATCGTTCTGAAGGGGAAAGGGATACCACCCACCCAATGGTGAACTCCTCCGTTGGCAAATTATGTTGTATTATAATGTGATTACCAAAGTAGACTTGATTCATGACGGTAGATAGTGTCTCTAAGTCTTAAAATGAGGTTGTGAATAAGGATGTGTTGGCCTTAGCCTAGAATATGAGTTATGAGCAATTGATAAGGACGAACAAGGATAATGATTTGATACTTATGAGTTCATTTGATGGTTGTTTGTGTGATATTATTAATGTTGTACTTGAGTGTATGATATTGTATGAAATTATGAGCTAGTGAGTTCATCTATATGCATTTGTTCTCTTGCTAAACGTAGGTAACATGAATGACGATTAAGGAAAAAAATCCTAGAGGGCAGTGAGGGATAAGGAGACCGATGGATTCCAGCTGAGGAGTTTGTTTAATTAATATTATATTTGAATTTATTATATTTTGGGCAAGAAACCAAAGTTGTATTTTGAAATAAGTACATAAGCTTTCGCGTTGTTTTGTTAACTCTGATGGATGTTTTAAATAATATTTGGAATTAAATGTTTCAAAATTGTTTTGAAAATTATTTTGTTTAAATGCCAATCCGGTAACAACCCGATTTGCTAGTCTGTGTATCTAGATTACGCGGGTCAGGGTGTTATAATCTCCAAATGTTTTGCGTGATCATCTCGAGTCTTTGAGTACACAAGGATATCATCGATAAACACGACAATGAATTGATCCAAATAGGGTCGAAATACACGATTCATGAGATCCATGAATACTGCAGGAGCGTTTGTCAATCCAAGTGGCATTAGCGTGAGCTCGTAATAACCAAAACGAATACAAGATGTAGTGTTCAGAATATCTTCCTTTTTGTAACACCCTCCGTCCCGCGAACCCAGTTCACCGCAGTCCAACGAGCCGGAGAGGTTACGTAGACGGTTTAAAGGCCGTCTTCAAGAAAAACCCTTGCGTTGCTTGTAACTGAAAACCCCTTGATACATTTTATTAAATGATGAGAATAAATCCAATTAAAGGAAACGTTTCGTAGTGGAAGTAATTGTGAATAGTAAACACTAAGTCTTAAATAAGAAGTACGACAAGGGTGGGTTCAAGCCCAAAACGTTTTTCATAAATAAGTAAATAATTAATCCGGCACGCACTGTGTAACGCCCCAAAACATACCCTAGAATTATTAATGAAAAAAATAATCAATTAATCAAATTTGTTTTGATTAAAATAAATTATTGTTGGGCTTTGGGCCGATATGAAATGTGTTTTGACATCCAATATTAAAATTTGGATAAGTCTTATAGAGATAAATCCAATATGTGGACTATTTGTGTGGTCTTGATTGGGAACCTAAGTACAGACCCAAATCAAGAGTAAATAAAGAATTTGTTTAGAATGGAAAAATTGAAATTATTTGTTAAAATAAATCATGAGAATAATTGATATGAATTAAATGAGAAAACTTTTTATGAGAAAGGTCAATTAAACCAATTTTGACTCTGTCAAAGTCAAACACTCAAAAATATGATGTCAGAAAAAGTATTACATATAATTATGAAACTTATATCCTTGGATAGAGTCTAACTGTATGATTGCAACGGTGCAAACAGATTTCAATTTGGAGAAAGTTGGACCAAAAAGTGTACCCCGACTGGAACCAAAATTGGTCCCAATCAGGGAATTGCGTATCAAATTTTGGAGATCGCCGCTGAATCCACTCAACCGATCGTGAGTCACAAATGACTCAGCAACAATTGGCTACTTCCTTCTCCAAATGCTATAAATGGGCACCCTCACTTATCTCAACTCTGCACAAAACTTCCTGAAATTAGTACCATAAGAATCTAGAGAGTGAGGGGAGTAATTTGATAGTATTAATTCCCGTCGAGGTCGCCGGAGCAAGCTGTGGTGTTCGCCGGAAGTTTCGTCGTCCAATCACTGGAATCATCGTTTAGCTCCGAGGTAAGCCTGTAGATATATCTAGTGACTAGAATGTTCGTATAGATCGTTTCTACGTTCATAAACGGTCGTTTGGTTGAGTTTTGTGTTTGACATGTTTGAAGAACCAAGAATCATATAAACTGTTGTTAAGATTACGAATTAATGACTCTAAAATGATCTGTGAACATTGGAAAACATTTTTATATAATTAAATTGAAGTTTGGTGATTAAAAATGATAATGTTAAAACTGACCCGAGGAAGAAGACCATGAACAGTGGCCGAAAATCGATTATTTACTTACTAAAAATCGATTAGAATTTTATTCAGATCAGTGGTTCGAAGTCAGTATCATTTAATCGATTATTTATATTGTAAAAATCGATTAATATGAATTAATTGATTATTTAAATTGTAAAAATCGATTATTATGAATTAATGGATTATTTAAATTGTAAAAATCGATTATTATGAATTAATGGATTATTTATATTGTAAAAATCGATTTTTTATGAATTAATCAATTATTTATATTGGAAAAATCGATTATAATGAATTAATTGATTATTTAAATTGTAAAAATCGATTATAATGAATTAATTGATTATTTAAATTGTAAAAATCGATTATTATGAATTAATGGATTATATAAAATTATATAAATCAATTTTTATAAATTAATTGAATATTTTAAATTATTTTCCTCAATTCCAGATCCTGATACGAAAATGTTCATGAAAATATGCTCTAAAATCCTATTTTTGATAACAATTAATTATGAATAATACAAATATGATTTTGTATAATAAAAATGATGTTTTAGGCATATAAAAAATTATGTGATGCATGACGGTAAGTTAGAGTGTTAACACTCAAAACTAGACCGCTATTTGTTATCAGTTGTTATGTTGATTAATGATTGTGATGAATGATTATTATGGATGATCATGAATGATGAACTAACTAATCAAAATGATTATTGATGATTGAGCCATGAGTATAATGAATATATTGATAATTATTAAACGATTTGTATTGTTAAGGATATCTATAAGACTTTAAAATATACCTATTAGCTAATTGTTGTTAAAACTATCTAGAATGAACTTATGAAAACATGAATAGTTGATGGATTAGATAAAAATTCATAAACGGGATTCGTAGTCCAAACTAGAGGATCATTCGTTTGGGAATGCCCGATCCAATGTTGATCATTTGCTATATTGTTGTTGCCTTAATTGACTACAGTTAAGTGTCCGAATCATTGCCTTAAACTAGTGATAGTTTAAGTGTCTGATTGCCTTAACTGACTATAGTTAAGTGTCCGAAATCAATTGCCTTAAACTAATGATAGTTTAAGTGTCTGATTAATGATTGCCTTTTAAGAATCTGGTTATAGAAATTATGATCTGGCCTTAGACTAAGAATAGCTAAGAGCATTATTATGATCTGGCCTTAGACTAAGAATAGCTAAGAGCGTTCTTATGATCTGGCCTTAGATTAAGAATAATTTAAGGGCACTGTCAGAATAATATCTGAATTGAATAAATTGTGTTGATATGAACTAAACATTATCAAAACTATGAATGATTGAAATGAACATTGTGTGCATGTATCAAATGATTTGATTATGAATTTAGATTCAGTTTATATGGATGTTCGACGCATTAGATATGCTTACTCAGCTTTACCGCTGAGCGTGTAGTGTGTTTTATTTGCTACATGCAGGTACAACAAAAACAACACTGTGATCCTGGCAGCAGATGAGGCGAGATTGTCGGGATAGATGTGACAAGTTTGAAATGATTTATGATATGTCAAAATTAAATTCGCTTCCACAATATTGTTGAATACTCCGTACTGTATATGTTATGCAAAATATTATTGTGACAAATAAAAGTGTTTGAAAAGTTTTAAATTTTTACGATTACCAAGTTAAATACTTTAGTCCGAATGGGGCTGCAGACCTGGACGGATTACGGTGTTACACACTGTCGTTCATTCGCCGCCCCGATCACCCAATCGTCTGGGTCAGGCTCTTTGATCCTCTGGCCTTCCTGCGTATCGCAAAGGAAAGCAATGCTATACGCTCAGCAAAAGCTGAGTGGTAATCTAACAGTAGAACGCATATTGCATTCACATTGATATAAACATAATTGTACCTGTACTAAAGTACGAGATACCACATCCATGTTTGATAAACAAGATGAGTAATGATAAATGTTACAAAATAAAGAATAATGCAATGCCAAATAATTCATGATGCATGAGTTAGACTGCGCAGGGACACCCCTTCCCTTCGGTGATCATCCCCACGCGGTAGATGAGCCGAGGAACGCCTTAGTCTCCGAAAGGAGCCTAGAATGTGGGTGGTAACTGAATGCCTAGTTACCATGTACGTACACAAGCCCTCCTCATGAAACTCGTTGGATCCTGAAGGCTCATGGACGGGCCCGCAAAAGAGGCGCACTAGGCTTGGCCTTTTGTCGCGGTATGTGAAACCCATTGGATCCCGAAGGTTCCTGGACAGGCCCACGGAAGAGGCGCACTAGGCCTGACCTCTTGCCGTGGTATGCAAGTATGCCATGATCCTAAAACATGCGTCTAGGATGTACATGATGAAATGAATGCATTGCTTAATGAAGTTACGCTCAACGCATATATATAGATTGATACCATATGAAATGATTCGTTCAATATGACGGCCTTGGGTTCAGAACGGCTGATAATCGATTATCCATCCCTGATAATCGATTATCACACATTGCAGATTCTGTTCCCAAAGTCCTGCAGACTGTGATAGTCGATTGTCACCCTCTGACAATCGATTGTCACCCTCTGACAATCGATTGTCATGTTGTTTGTTCAAAAAACTCAAGTTCAGAGAGGTATTTGATGATATCCAGATCGATGGTTAATCTTAGAGAATAGAGTTGCTCCTATAAGTTGATCAAATAGGTCGTAATTACGTTTCAAAGGATAACAATTTTTTATTGTCACTTTATTCAATTATTGGTAGTCGATGTAGAGTTTCATCAAGCTGTTTTTCTTGCGTACAAATAAGACAGGTGCTCCCTGTAGGAAAACACTCCGTCAAATGAGTTCTTTGTCAATTAATTCTTGTAGTTGAACTTTCAACTCTTTCATCTCACTAGGAGCCATTCGGTATGGAGTTACTGATATCGGTCATGTTCCAAGAACAAGATCGATAGAGAATTTTACTTGCCTGAACTGAAATAAATTTGAATCGAAATATATCAGAATCGGAATGTATCCAAAACTGAAATTTATCCAAACTAATTTACATCCAAACCAAATATAGATCGACTCGGAAACAAACCAAAACAAAAAAATTTCAGAACCGAATTAAATCAAAATTGAAATTAAACCAAACCAATCAGGGGCAGAGAAGGGGGGCATGCATGGGGAAGTGCCCCCTGGTGAAATTCCGGCGTAATAGGAATAGGGTACCCAATCGACGACGGAAGGCCGGATTCCCGAACCCCCCAGATTGTCGCAACGACGTGGGTCCATGCTCCAGCAGTCCAGCCGATCGAAGAAGATAAGAGGAAGAAGTAGTTTTCGAAAAAAGCAAAACGACGTTGTTTTAATAATGGGTTTAATATAATTTATTTGACCCTGCCAAACACTACTCGGCCCAACAGCCTAATTGTCCAAAAACAAATACGGAGTGGCGCAATAGGTAGCAGCACAAACGGCGAAAGCAATGGTGCACTGCAGAAGAAATCCAAACGCAGTGGCGCAATAGGCAAGTCGGTCGAACTGTCGAAGGATTCTTGAATTCTTCCAATTTTGCTCTTTTGATTGATGAAGCTTGATATTGCTCTGTGAAAGAGCAAATGTCGGTGATTTTGATATTTGTGAATGATAAAGGGGAGATTATAGAATGTTTTCTTGGATTAATTCATGATGAGGAGACTTCTGCAAGGTTTCTTAAAAAAATCAATTGATGATTTTTTTGCAAAACATGGATTGTCCCTTTCAAGATTAAGAGGTCAAGGTTATGATGGAGCTTCAAACATGCGCGGTAAATTTAATGGGTTGAAAACACTTATTCTTAATGAAAACAAAAATGCATACTACATTCATTTATTTGTCCACCAACTTTAGTTAGTTATTGTTTTGGTTGCACAAGATGGGGAGAGCGTATTTGATTTCTTTGAAAAGCTATTGATGATTGTTAATACAGTTGGATCCTCATGCAAACGGAAGAATTTTCTCCTTCAAGTACACGACGAGGAAACTTTGCATCGCATAGAAATAGGTGAATTGTCAACTGGTAGGGGGCAAAAACAAGCAACATCTTTAGCTCTACCAGGTGATACACGTTGGGGCTCTCACTACAAAACTCTTCTTCGTCTCTTTGATATGTGGAATGCTATTGGTACAGTGCTAAATTCGTTACACGAGCATGGTGAAACACCCAAATTTAAAAAACAGTGCTAGTGGCATTCTTGATAAAATGGATTCTATTGAGTTTGTTTTAATGGAAAGTTTATGTTGAAAGTTCTAGGTATGACTAACTATTGAGGACCCGTCGTGCGGTCCAAAAAAAATTAAAAATTTATAAATAACCTTAGCTAACCCCCAAGATATAATAAAATAAAAACTATAGCTAGGGCCAGTAAAGGTCGATTCCACGGAGAAAGATTGTACTTTTTGAAATCAAATTAGCATGCACACACATTGTCACTAAATAAAACAAACTAACTACTACACATATGATAAGACATATAAAACTTATAATAAAACTTATAATAAACTTATAATTAAATAAATATAAAAACTCATAAATATAACTTAGATAAACAAAGAACTTATAATATAACTTATAAACTCATAACAAATAGTTAAGTATAAAAAAACTTATATTTATAAATTATAATTAAACACTTATAAAATAAACTTAGTAAATAAAAAACTATACTAATATAACAAAAGGGGGGTGTCTTGGATGAAATGTAAATATTTTTTTGGTTTTTTAATATTTTCTCTTTTTTTGGGTTTTTTTTGATAAAATGGGGGAAACAAGATCAAAAGATAATCAACTTCTCCAACTAAGGTAACCCAAGAAACACCGCCAAGAATCCAAAACAAAATTATAAAGAAAACAAACACAAGCTGAACATTACACATATAATAAGCACTTAGACAATATATTACGTAACTTACACACTTAATAATAGAAAATAATTCAAAGGATCGAATTGAAACATATCATTGACCACATATAGAGGATTGTGAGCTCTCTATAAGGCCCAGAGTCATGTAATTCAAAGGCCTTTTGAATAACTTTGAACCTTAACTCACCTCAAACGCTCAAACAATGATTGCAAAAGATGAAAAAGTTTATAAAAGAGCGAATCTTTCTTTCATTCTAACTCCCATGCATAATATATTCACAAAAAACATTTTATACACTTTAATAAACTTTAACGTCTAATGATGAAAATATTTTGCATGTCTCCTTGAACACCTCAAGCATAAGAATTCTAGTCTATTCACATAAAAGAACATTACATATTTTCAAAAAACTTAAAAATTGTTTTTGTGCTTAAACAACCTTAAACTTTATTAAAATAAACAAATAAACACACGACATAACAATCACTCAATAACGAATCTTAAGGAAAACGTCCAGAGCTAAGAAGTCCAAAATACTTAAAATTTTACAAAACTCATAGCACAACGAAGAATCACATATGAATTCGGAAATTATTTAACTACTTATAAAATCAAACCGTGCTAAAATAGTTTCAATCAAAACCGAATTTCAAATATTAACCTACTTATGAAATCAAACCGTGTGATTCAACCAATTCAATGACAATTTGCACAATAATTGAAGAAAACTAATATGAATCAATTCTCATTCATAAGGGATTTAATATAAACATTAAAAATATAAACCCAAAAAAATGAACACCAACCATATATTTTAGAATCTTTCGAAATTAACATAAACAAGGAAAAAAAGTGTAAACTTGGATTGAAACAACACTTTTACAAAGAAATTGGAGAAAAAACAGAAATTGACAAATGGAGGGTTACCAATTTGTTGAAGAAGATGATGAAAATTGAAGTATTGGAGCTGAAGGAACCGCCGACCACTATCGCCGGAGCTGCTCCTGCCACCGCCACCGCCATCGTGTCCGGCCGCCACCATTGCAGTGGCTTGGCCACCTTTGCTTTGTTCTGGTAAGATTCTCCTCCCCTTTTCCATCTTGTGAAGATTCAGTTTATAGAATGAAGGAGCCAAATTTTTCCCATTGGAGAATTGAATGACCAAATTGATGGTCTATCGTTGCTGATGCGGAATTGAACGCGTCCCTGCTTTGTTGTTGCGCAGGTGTGAGTTCGAACCATAGTTTTAAAAACCGTACCGGACCAGGAACCGGCGAACCAGAGTCAAACCGGTCCGGTCCAGCCCTTTGGACCACATCGCGCCAGTTCGAACCGGTGTGAACCGGTCGGTTCACCAGGTCGAACCAGTTTTTTTTTTCAAATTTGGCCAAAATATTTATTGCTCTAGTAAGGTCCGAACCCTTGACCTATTGGTTGTTATACCAAGCTATCAACCAACCAAGCAAGAACCTTTTTTTGTTACGTATTTGTTCTAAGGAGTATATATTCCTTAATTAAAAGAGCAAATATGAATTAAAAGATTTTTTTATTTCTTTGAATAAGATTCTTAACATTTTAAAATAGAAATAATTCTACTATGGAGTACGTGTCGCAAAAAAAATTCATTTTAATATTTTTAATTATTAGGCAAAATATATAAATAAAAATAAAATATTATTATTTATATAACTTTTAATGTACTTCTCGATACATGAATTTTATTTTAAATATAAGTTGACTAACAAAATAAGTTAGAGTGATTAAAATTTCAATCAAATATCATAAAATTTTATGTAGATATGAAAGAAGTTATTATGTGTGTGTGTCTATATATATATGTGTGTGTGTGTGTGTGTGTGTGTGTGTGTGTGTGTGTGTGTGTGTGTGTGTGTGTGTGTGTTTAAACCACTGGTTCGACCACCTGAACCACTAGTTTGACCAGTAAACCAGTGAACAAGTACTTGGACCGGTTCGGTCCCCGGTGTAACACCCCAATCCGTAAAACCCGGAATTACACGAATTAAGGTGAAACGAGAGTTAAATAAAAATTTCGCTTGACATTTGAAAATGACAATTACTTATAAATATTAAATTTACAGACTCTGGATCGCGACCCGTTTAAAAATATTTTCAGAGTAATGCGGAAGTACAATAATAATTAAATCATGACACATTTAAAATCTTTGATGATCAAACATTTGCCTGCCATCCTTGCATCTCCTCTGACTCAATACCCTCCGGGAGTGGTTCCGTCATTGTCCTCCTGTTACCTACGTGTAGTCAACGAAATATACAAACTACACGCTCAGCGAAACCGCTGAGTGGTACCACGCTTGAATTGTAGAATAATTAACAGACATATACATACACACACACACACACACACACACACACACACACACACACACACACACACACACATATATATATACGTCCACAAGGTGTATAATAATATTCATGATATGGCACATTATATCATATGATCAATTTGATGATTCATGATGATAAATATTTATTGATAATTAAATGATGGCACATTTAATCAATTTGTTTGTTCGTGAGGATGATTACATGACACCTATGTAATAGATATAATTGTTCTTGATGATGATTACATGACACCTATGTAATCAATGTACTTGATGATGATGACATGATGCATGATTCTAAGTCAACAAGGACGACCCTTGCATTGTGAAATTCGCCCATTTGGTACGACGAACTCAGCGGCCTTAGTCTCACAAGGGAGACTAGAAAAATAGGGGTGGTACTCGAAAGCCTGAATACCATGTACGTACACTAAGCCCGGTCAGTGATGTCGGACTACTAAGTCCCGCACAATCACAGCTATAAAAGACGCAATTACGCATGATCTCTTACGCATGCATATGATATGATATGCTACAATATGTGTGATGATATGAGTCATATGATATGAACAATTTGTAAACAATATGAATGGATAAATATACTTTATTTTATTTGGGTGAAATCTGATAAAAATTTCATTTACTTAAGCTACGAGGCTCGGAACGGTCGACCGTTTGGCGCGACGGTCGACCTTGATCTTCATCAGGTCGGATTGGCGGATCACCGTGATGGTCGACCGTGGTTGACCGGCGGTCGACCGTTGTTGACTGGCCGCGGAAGGCGGACTTCGGCTGGTTGGCGGCGGTCGACCGTTCGCCGACGGTGGTCGACCGTTCCGCTGCCAGTCGTGGTCCGTTTCGAAGTTTAATACGACGGTCGACCGTTTGGGTCTGTGAATCTTTCTCTTGATATTTTGAGTGTTCAAAATACTTCTTTAAGTCTTTTAAACACCTTTGATTAACAAATACATGTTGTTGGGTTGATTTCAAATCTTTATATATACTTATGTATATATATTAACTTTATGGATTTGGTGTATTTTGATCTCAACATATAGATGACTTATATATGCATCACATATATATTTTGGGATGATTTCAACATATGGATTAATATATATGGTCATGTATGTATGTGATGAATGATTCAACAAGTCTACCGCAAGGGTACAGACCTGGAAATCATCGGTCGAAACCTTACGGATGAACGGGAGTGGAAACAACATCGAAATTCATCAACTTTGTCAATCTCGTCACAATTGGACAGCCTGCGGTATTTTGGGCATAGGTCCATCATTTCTTCACGGAATCGCAAACCGTTTGATTCTGCGGATTCCTAAGATGTAAGGCTATAACTTTCGTATAGAAAGTATTTCGAGTTAATAGATGTAGGATAGCGTAAATCGGACCTGAAGTCAAGGGAAAGTTGCTGTCCAGAATTTTGAATATGTCCATTTATACGATTCCGACGATTAACTAATTAACTTCAATATTCCAACACCGAACCTTCTCTACGATATCTTCCGGATGTTCCTAATAATTGTTAGAGAGTTTATGATGAGTATTTGGAATGGAACAACATGAATATGGTGAAGAAACATGGTTCAACCCGAGGAGCTCGCCACCACTGGCGCAGTCCAGGTATTTTGGCCATTTCTTCTTCATTACTTAACGAAATCGCAAGCCGTTTGTTGGGCTGGATTCGTATCGTCCGGAGCTACAACTTTGGCTCAGAAAGTATTCCGAGATAATGGATGGAAAATTTCAGTTTTTACCTTAAAGTGGCTGCTGTGTTTTTGAGCTTAAGATTTGGAAACCTTGATACTTCTTCTTGTTTCTCCTTCTCCTTTCTTCGCTCAACAATGGAGTTAGAGCTGGTTTTTCCTCCTTCTTGGACTACCGACAGAGAGAGTAATGGGAGAGGAAAGATAAGATGATGGTGGTGGTGGTGGTGGAAGATGATAATGAGGTATAATGATGAAGATGGTGGTGGAGTATTATATGATTATTTTGGAGGCTTGTGTTAATGGAGTTGGAGGAGATTGAAAAATAGGCTTGTGAGATATCCCTTGGTTGGCTACATGATTTAGGGAGATATTTGAGAATTAAGTTTTGGCTTTTAGCCAAAACTGAACAGTTCACTCCAAACGGTACGCGCTTTTTCGCCCAAATTGAGAACGGATTGTGTTTTTGGAATCAGACTGTCAAAACTAGAATTTTGATGTAATCGAAATATTTTTCTGAGAACTTTTATTTTTATTTAATCTCTGGGTCTGTCTCAGTCATAAATAAATTTTATAGTATGAATGAGATATAAATATATGAATTAAATCCAAATGATAAATATGGTGTTGTCAAGTGTCAAAAATTAAGATTTCTAATCTTATGAAATCTCTTTTCAATTGAGTTTATTTTATGGGTCAAAGTTACAAATTTTAACATTTAAAATCGTCATAGCTTGAAATCTATAAATCAGATTGGTTCATAAAATGTACCGTTGGATTTGTCTCTTCGAGACATATCCATAAAAATAAGATTTTAACAAAAAGTTATTATTTTTTAAATCCATTTATTTTTAGTCAAACGTACAAATATTCCTTTTTGGATAAAAACTACTTTTGTTTTATAATAAATTCTAGGCCATATTTTGTGGCGTTACAAATTTAAATCAAATATCATAAAATTTTAGAGTGATTAAAATTTCAATATATATATATATATATATATATATATATATATATATATATATATATATATATATATATATATATAATATGTTTAAACCACTGGTTCGACCACTTGAACCACTAGTTTGACCAGTGAACCAGTACCTGGACCGGTTCGGTTTCCGGTCCGGTTCTTAAAACTATGGTTTGAACTGGACATTAAACCTGCATTTTTTCTTTTTTAGACAATAATCTTGGATTCTTGGGTTGGGCTCCTTGACTTGGCCTTACTAATTTTGTGTGAGATTTGGTCTTTTAATAAATGTTTATACAAAAAATACGATATCTGATTATTTGGGTTAGGAAAAATAAAATAAACAAAATAATAAAATGTAAAAAAATGATTAAAAAACTATTATTTGTGAAAGAAAAATTAAAGACTGTAAAAATTGAAATTAAAGTAAAACTAAACTAAACAATTTAAAACTAAACACTAAAAGTATTTAAAATACCTAAAAAAGAAAATAAAAAGAACTAACTCAAACCCGACTTATCACTAACACCTTATCAAAGATATTACAAGCACGAGATCAAAATATTGGTTGTGCTTTGAATATGATTGGTGCAATAAAAAAGAACTAACAAGATTTTAGAGATCATGGTTGGGATGCCTTTTTGAAGGAAGTTATTGAATTTTGTGAAGAACATGTTATTGATGTACCTAACATGGAAGATTATCTTCGTGGGCAATCAAGAAGATGAAAGGTGGTGAACCCATGACAAATTATGTGCATTTTCGTGCAGAGATCTTTACAAAGGTATATTACTCTTATTAAATTTAAATTTTGATATCATTTTTGGAAGTATTTTAATATCATAACATATTAAATAAGTTATTATTGTTATAATTATTCTTTATTTGATGTTAGGTCACTGATATTCTTACTGTGGAAATGAATAGACACTTTACAAAGACAAACACGAATTTACTAAGATGTGTAATCTCTCTTGATCCTTCTAATTGCTTTGCGAGTTTTGATCAAGATCAGCTACTGGAACTTGCTATATTATATTCAGAAGATTTGAGTTCCAGTGATCAAGTTAAGCTTAGTCACGAACTTCAAAATTACATTTCTGATATGAGATCGAATGAAGTTTTTGCTAATATCCTCAATCTTGGAAGTCTTGCAAATTAAAGAAGATGGTGGAGATGAATTATCACACATATTTTCCTTTGGTATATCGACTTTTAGAATTGACATTGATATTACCTGTTGGGACAGCTTCAGTGGAAAGAAGTTTTTCTATGATGAATATTGTCAAGATTGAGGCTCCATTCTGTTCAACTTATTTTTCTGATCTGATCTGATTTTTTGTAATTCTTATCTGATCTGATCTGATTGGACCTGATCTGGTCTGATCTGATTGGATCTAATCTGATAAGGTCTGATCTGATTAATTATTATTTGATTTAAAATTCAAATCATTAATTTGATTTGACTTTATAATAACGTTTGAAAATTGTAATGATAATTCATACTATAATATAATCAATATTTTTATTTTATGATTATTTTTTAATGAAATAAAATTAGTTAATTCATATATTAGAATAACCATTCATATCATAATGTAATAATAATATTTTTTATTTTATGATTATTTTTTTGATGAAATAAGAATATTGTGTTATTTGGTTTTAGTCGTTGTGCCTACGCCTTAGAGGGGTGAATAAGGCGCGTTTGAAAACTTTTTGGAGTTTAACAAAAATGGTGTTGGCAAATGCGGAAGCAATATACAAAACGCAGAAATAAAAGCGTAAATAAAATGCATACCAATTTTATACTGGTTCGGGAACTCCCTACTCCAGTACCTCGAGGCTCCTCCTCAAGGATTTCCGAATCCACTAAGTTCTGGTCTCTTGAACTCCGTCAAAGCACCGCACTAGTTTGGAAAACAACCCTTGCCAATAGGATTCATTCCGAGATTTCACAACGGCTATCTCAAACCGTTTACAATGAAGATTTTACGGCTATCTTCTACCGTTCCCCTAAGGATTTCAAAGGCTATCCTTGAACCTTTACCCAAGGATTTATACGGCTATCCTTGGCCGTTACAATGTGAGAATTTAATGGCTAATCTCGACCATAACAATGTGTGTTTGAAGAACACAAAAGAAAATTCTACACAACGGCTAGAATATAAAAATGAAGAACAAAACTTAGCCGGTGTAGAAGGAAATTATACTCTCTCAAAAATACAATATAAACCTATGAATATGAGAGTATATAACTAGAAATACAAGCTCAAAGTGTGTGTATAAAATTCAGGAATTTAAGGCTCTTGAAATAGCCAAAATATTGAAAATAATGAATAAAAGAATGAACACACTTAAAATATAAAGCGAGGATGTTTGGAGCTTTGTTTTTGTTGAAATATGAAGTATTTGGCCTATATTTATAGTGGAAGATGTTAATTAGCCGTTAGGAGGTGATTAGAGTTGAATTAATTCAAAAATCATCAATCAGGAATAGTGTTCCAATGGTAACGGTACCCTGCCACGGTAGCTAGGTCCCGTATAGTAGCTAGGTACCTTCTCAGGCCAAAACTCTCTAGCGGTACCTATCCTCTTACGGTACCCCTTACGGTAGGGGGTCCTGTCCAGACGGTAGGGGGGTCCCGTGCTGACGGTAGGGGGTACCTTCTTAGATTGACTCACGGTACCCCTCACGGTACCTACTCACGGTACCTAGTGACCATTTTGGCAATTTTTTAATTTTTGTCCAAATCGTTTCTAATTTTGTTTAAAACATTTTGGATGTTTGAAAATGATTATAAAAGGGTTTTAAACATATTTTTTGAGTGCACTTGAGCTTGTGAATATAGGTATATAAAATCATATCCTTACATTGGTTTCTACCTATATTCTACGCGAGTTTAGTGTTTCGACTTCATTCTTGAGTACCGAATCTTAATGGATTCTTGTTGTACCTGAAACACTTAAACAAACGTTTAGCTCTTATATTGTTTGTTAACATCAAAACACGAGACTTAGCAAACCAAGACTAACATATTGATTTAATATTTTAATAATTAGTTCATAATTAAACTATCTCATCCTTATAAAATATCAACATGTGCTTTGCAGTACGAAACTTTTTTTTATGATTAATATAGCACCATAGATATAATAGTTATTTCAGTTACACTAAAATATACTATGTATATCAAATGTTAGTTTTATTTAAGTCATGATCAAAGCTGATCAACTCGAAGTAGTAAAAGATCAAAACTTTAGAAACTCAAATTACAGGTAGTAATAAAAATGTATTTTAAAAGTAGAATTAGATTGACATTGTTAATGTATTTTAAAAATAATTTTTCCGGCGTCTAATAGTTAAGGACTACTTTCTCATTTTTCTATTTAACTTCTTTCTAAAGTTTATTCTTTTTCATTTTTAATAATAATAATAATAATAATAATAATAATTCTTGATTGGATCTGATCTGGTCTAATCTAATTGGATCTGATCTAATTGGGTCTGATCTGATTAGATCTCATCTAATCTGATCTGATCTGATTTTAATAAGAATAAGAAAAAAACAGAAAAAATAAGTTGAACGGAATGAGATCTGATATACTCAATCGTTTGGGAGATGAGCTTTTATCTGATTGTCTGTTGTACTACTTTGAGAAAGAAATTTTTAGGAGCATTGATAATGAAGACATGAAGTTATTATGCAGCACTTTCAAAAGTTTGGATCTCGAAAAAATTTCTATCTCATGAATTAAGATAGTTACTATTATAGTATTATGTATTTTGTTTGTTTATTAAATGAATTTTTGCAGATGTAAATCAAACCAATTATAAATCTATCTCAACAATATCTAAATCTGTTGTAAAATGAGAGAAAAACTACTCAGAGATTATGAGAATAGATATAATATATTTCTAATTTCTTCTCTCTATTAACTCTTCACTCTTCTTCTTATTCTTAATGGTGATTACAATGCAGGGATTAGGTCTCTATTTATAGTGGAGAGCCTTGGTATGGATACAAATACAAGTGGGAAGTACTGTACATAATTGATACTCATCAATGAGTGTCTTAATCTACTATTCTAGAAAATAGGCCTGATTAATTGAATAAATGAACAATCATTAATTTCATAACACTCCCCCTTGAATGTTAATTTTCAATTAATGATGGGTACTTCGTGAAATGTGTATAGTTTAGGAACTCATTCTAATTTTATGTACTGCCTCGTTAAAAACCTTGTCAGGAAAAACCCAGTGGGATAAAAACCCGATCAAGGGAAAAAGAGTACAGTTCATAAAATTCTCCCCCTCAGCTTAGCATAATTGACGGAGGCGACGCATGCCAATCTTGTGTACGAGTTCTTCAAATTTCTTTGGGGACAACGCTTTTGTAAATAAATCAGCGAGATTCTCACTGGACTTGATTTGCTTGATGTCAACTTTTCCATCTTTCTTGAGATCATGTGTTGAGAAGAACTTTGGTGATATATTCTTTGTTCGGTCTCCTTTGATGTAACCTCCTTTCACTTGAGCAATGCATGCAGTATTGTCTTCATATATAGGAGTCGGATGACTAGTAATTGTTTCTATACCGCACCCACTCTGGATATGTTGGATCATTGATCGCAACCATACACATTCTCTACCTGTTTCGTAGAGAGCTATCAACTCCGCGTGATTTGATGATGTTGTAGTCAAAGTTTGTTTCATCGATCTCCATGATATTGCGGTATCTCCATAAGTAAACACATATCCTGTTTGAGATTTTGCTTTTTGCAGATCAGACAAATATCCTGCATCAGCGTATCCAACAAGAGTGGCCTTGACATCTTTGCGGTAGAATAAACCAAGGTCGATGGTACCATTGAGATATCGCAAAATGTGTTTAATGCCATTCCAATGCCTCCTAGTCGGGGTCGAGCTGTGTCTGGCTAACAAGTTCACTGAGAATGCAATATTTGGCCGAGTGTTGTTTGCTAGATACATCAAAGCTCCAATAGCACTCAAGTATGGTATTTCTGGACCGAGTATTTCTTCATCATCTTCACGAGGTCGGAACGGGTCATCATGTACATTAAGAGAGTGAACAACCATCGGGATGTGAGAGGATGTGCTTTATCCATATAAAACCGCTTTAGAACCTTCTTCGTGTAATTTGACTCGTGGATGAATATTCCATCTTTCAAATGGTCAATTTGAAGACCAAGACAGAATTTTGTTCTCCCAAGATCTTTCATCTCAAATTCTTTCATGAGATATTTTGCAGTATTTTCTATTTCATCAGAAGTTCCAATGATGTTTAAATCATCAACATATACTGCAATAATGGCAAAGCCTGATTTAGATCTACGGATGAAAACACATGGACTAATTGGATCATTTTTGTATCCTTCTCTGAGCAGATATTCACTAAGACGATTATACCATATTCTGCTAGATTGTTTTAGTCCATATAGTGACTTTTCCAATTTTATGAAAAACATCTCTCGAGGTTTTGAACTATAAACCTCAGGCATCTTTAGCCCTCCAGGAACTTTCATATATATGTTAGTATCGAGAGATCCATATAAATATGTTGTCACTACATCCATTAAACGCATTTGAAGTAGTTCAAATATAGACATGCCTATCAAAAATCTCAACGTAGTTGCATCAACTACTGGGGAATTAGTTTCTTCATAATCTATCCCCAGAATTTGAGAAAAACCTTGGGCAATGAGTCGGGCTTTATATCTCACAATTTCATTTTTCTCATTGCGCTTACGCACAAAAACCCATTTGAAACCAACTGGTTTCACGCCTTTTGGCGTAGGAACTATAGGCCCAAAAACACTCTGTTTTTCAAGTGATTTCAATTCTGCCTGAATTGCTTCGTTCCATTTTGGCCAATCATGTCTACGTCGACATTCATCAACTGAAGTTGGCTCAATGTCATCATTTTCATCCATGATGTTGGTGGCAATGGCATATACGAATATATCATCAACATGAACATCTTTTCTGTTCCATTGTAATCCCGTAGAAACGTAATTTATTGAAATCTCATAATTATCAACGTTTCTATCTTCATCTGAATTATTCACATCTTCAGAGATGGTTAAATCCTCATTTGAAACAAATTGTTCGTTGATATTATCTTTTATATCAACATGCTCGGTTCGTTCATTTTCTTTCTTTGAAGAATGAACGTCTTTTGTTTCAAGTATTGTCTCTTGCCTTTTAAGTTTTCTTGGTTTTACATATTTTGAACCAAGTGGTCTGCCACGCTTTTTGCGTATTGAAGACTCATTTGCAAGAGTTTTTTCATTTTTCTCTGAAGGAATTTCAATTCTGGCAGGAGCATTCATAGCTGGAATATGTGACTTTGTCACTTTCTTTGAATCTGTGAATGCGTCAGGTAATTGATTTGCAACATTTTGTAAATGAATTATCTTTTGCACTTCTTGTTCGCATGCATTTGTTCTTGAATCAAGAAAAGATAATCGTGTTGCATTCCATGTAATCTCTTTCGTACATGGGTCCTTTTTCTCATTTTTTTCTCCCCTAAGGCTAGGAATACTGTCTCATCGAAATGACAGTCAGCAAAACGAGCTGTGAATAAATCACCAGTCATTGGCTCAAGATATTTTATAATTGAGGGAGAATCAAAGCCAACAAATAACGAAATGGTCCACATGCTGGGGCAATTGGCCCACAAATATCTCCTTGAATTCTTTCTAAAAATGCAGGAGATTCAACTCCAATTTTATTTAGAGATGGCTTGACAATCATCTTTCTAAGAGAGCAGGCAACACATGGAAAATCAATTGATCTTGGAGTCCTTATATTTTTCAATGGATGTCCAAGTGAATTTTTAACTATTTTGTGCATCATTACACTGCCAGGATGACCCAAACGATCATGCCACAAAATGAATGTTTTCTGATCATCTAATTTTTTATTAGAGACAACATTCACTTCAACGGGACTAATGTGAGTATAATATAGCCCCGAGGAATACGCTGGCATCTTTTCACAAAGAATTTTATTGCCAGATTTGGTTGTCGTTAGACACAAGTATTCCTTTTTATTTTCTGTCATGGTTTCAATGTGATAACCATTTTGAAGCATATCCTTAAAGCTTAATAAATTTCTTCGGGATTTGCTGGAATATAATGCGTCTTTGATAATTAATTTTGTTCCTTGGGGAAGGATTAAACAAGCCATTCCAGACCCTTCAATGAGCTTTGCAACACTAGATATTGTATTGACATTAGTTTCCATCAATGTCATTTGAGAAAAATATTCTTTGTTTCTCAAAATGGTGTGCGTTGTGGCACTGTCAATTAGACATTGTTTTTTGCCACTGGAGCCATAAGCAGTTATCTCCATATCTTGAATATAAATAAATATATAAATAAATATAAGTTCAAGATAATTAACACAAATATCATACATTTTATTATAATTTTTTAGAACAGACATAATAATACAAGTACACATGAAAATTAAAGTACAGATTTTAAACATTTATTTTAAAAGTAAACACACCATAACAACGTAAATTAAAATATTTAAACAGTAGTAGTTCCACCAAAGGCCACCTCATCACCAATTTCAGCATCATCCATGTAGAAATCGGACACGTCAAATTTAGGAAAAATTGGATTGATATCATCAGCATAATTAGCCTCCACATTTTTTCATTTCCCTTTGGTGGAAGCTTGGTATAATTTTACCAAGTGTTTTGTCGTTCGACATTCATTAGCCCAATGTCCTTTTATGCCACATTTATAGCATTCACCGCTTGGTTTTGGCTTTTCATGAGTTTTAGCCTGTGGTGGTTTGAATTTCCCTTTTCCCTTGGAGGATGATCCATTTGGATTTTTGTAGCCCCTATTTGGCCCTTTGTTGCGGTTATTTCCGCGTCCACGTTTAAAGTGTCCGCGAGCACCACCTTGGATAACATTTGATTCTGGTGCTGAACCACGATCAGGATGGCCAAAATTTGTAGGGCTACAACCGGTGGGCCTCCTTTTATGATTTTTCATTAAGAGCTCATTGTTCTGCTCAGCAACAAGTAATACTGAGATTAACTTAGAATACTTTTTAAAGCCCCTTTCTCTGTATTGTTGATGTAATATCACATTTGACATATGCATGGTGGAAAAAGTTTTCTCAAACATGTCATGGTCAGTGATATTATGTCCACATAATTTTAATGTGGACGTGACTTTAAAAATAACAGAATTATAGTCACAAACATATTTGAAATCTTGGAATCTTAAATTGATCCATTCATATTGAACTCTTGGCAATAGGACCTTTTGTTGATGTCCGTATCTTTCTGGGAGATTATCCCATAATTCCTTCGGATCTTCCACCAATAAATATTCAGATTTTAAACTTTCATGAATATGGTGGCGAAGGAAAATTATGGCTTTTACCTTTTGCTAAGATGATGATGTATTATTCTAAGCAATTGTATTTTCTAGGCCATTAGCCTTGAGGTGAGCAAGTGCATCAACCCTCTATTCCAAGTACCTTTGACCGGATAAATCAAGGATGTTGAATTCTCTTTTAGTGATGTTGGCCATGGAAACTACAAAAACAATAAATTTTAATTTTATTAATATTGTTTTTTTAAAAAACTAAGTAAATAGGTGTAAAAAAATTTATTTTACCAAATAAAAAAAAATGCCAAACGTATGGAGCAGTATTGATTATTCAAGAGCTTTAAAACAAAGCAAAGGTATGATCACAATATAAATAATACATGAACTAAAAAAATGTTAGACATGTGTACTAATATGAGCCAATTCTTTTCCCTTAAATTACACAAAAAAAAATTGATTCCCTTTAAAAAAAATCAAATATGAGCAAAAGAAAAATGACAAATGTCACCTGTTACACTTTCGTACTCCATAAAAAAAATCAAATGTCATGATGAGTAACTAAAATCAATAAATAAATAAAATGATTCTTTTAGTAATAAAAAGACAAAACAAAGTCACATGTATATGGATATGTATGTACTACGTATATGGTTGTACCGTTGTAAAAAGGCATCATAGCCAGTCTTATATACACACTCATCATCTTAAACAATCCTTTATATTTTTTTTTAAATCTAGGGATACGAGAACAAATGAGAAGAAAAGGGTAGAAGCAAGGTATGTTCGTAATTGAAATTATTGAAGTCTAGGATGTTTTTTTTCTTTCTTTTACTATTTATCTTTTAATAGTATTTTAAAAGATAAAATTAATTTTCGTTTTTCCATCTTAGCTACTTCATATTAAATTCTATCCCTTTTTTTTAAATGTGATTTTCTGCAATTATGAGAAAACTTATTCCTTTTTAATTAATCTAATTTTATTTTTATAACTATAAGTTTCTGATGTGAAGGATCCCAACTTTGGGCAATCACAGAGCATATTTCTCATAGTTTTAAGAAAATATTTTAATTTGTTTATGAAGAAAATTAAATAAATATACCTTCTGAGAAGAACAAGGATTATGGGATTTTGAGCAAATTCGTGCTGATAACGTGTTGTAAAATGAGAGAAAAACTATTCAGAGATTATGAGAATAGATATAATATATTTCTGATTTCTTCTCTCTATTAACTCTTCACTTTTCTTTTTATTCTTAATGGTGATTACAATGCAGGAATTAGGCCTCCATTTATAGTGGAGAGCGTTGGTATGTATACAAATACAAGTGGGAAGTACTGTACATAAGTGATACTTATCAATTGTTGTCTTAATCTACTATTCAATAAAATAGACCTGATTAATTGAATAAATGAAGAATCATTAATTTCATAACAAAATCTAATTATTTCAAACTAAAAGGGATCCCATTGACACTTCCAATTCACACAAGGCCACTGGTCCACAACACGCCCGGCTAGAAATTGCTGTCTGCCTGTAAGTATGCCGGACGCCGCCGTGCTCGGGTAGTTATAAAACCAAAATATGGAATTAGAAAGCAGCGACGGGTCCAAAACTCTATTGGTACACAGGTCCACCACCCATTTCGGGAGAGGCGCCGGTTTCTACAGCGGCGGCGACGACGACCGCACTGTGTCACGCCGCCAAATATTGTTCCACCCCTGCCCTTCGTCCTCAGAGCATGACCGCGACGGCGCTCGGGTTCGTTTCGAAGTCGTCGGGAAGAACCCAGTTTGGGTCCACACCAGCAAGAGCGGCGGAGTGAAGGCATACCGGAGCTCCGAAAGAGGCGAAATGGAGATCGGTGACAGTTTCTGCGTTTCCGCGAAGAACCCCGTTTGGTTCACACTGAAGAAAACCGATTTCCAAGCCGAAGGTGAAAAGGACAGGAAAATCGACCCGCTTGTTGAGTCCGAGTTAGCGGAGAGCCTTGGAAGCAGCCATGGACGCCTAGGGATTGAAGAATTGGAACTGGATTCCATCAATCTATCTGAAATTGACCCCGTCAAAGGTCTAGGGTTTGTTATCCACTTTTCCATACTTAAAACCTGCAAGATTTTCAGTTGATGGTCTGATTATTCATGCTAAATCCAGTTTTACTTGCAGAAGATAACTAGATATAGTTTAGGTTGAATATTAGTATTCCTGGTCAGGAAATTTGTAAATGTGAAACGGTGCAGAGTTTGGATTGGTGGTAATGGGGCATGAATTTGATGGGTATCCAAAGGACATGATTCATAACATTAAGAATTGGGATTGGGATCTCGAGGAAACGAGAGATGATGAGGGAAGAAGAGGGAGGAAGCGGAGGAAGAGCGACAAAAGTGAAGATGATGAGTGGAGAGTGGAGAGTGAGGAGAAGGAAGAAATGACCAAATCTAGGAGAGCTGAAATGCCAAAGTATATGACTACTAGGTCTAAGGGCACTGGAAAAGGGAAGTTTTCAGGCCAATGCAAAAGTACGCGTGCGAAAGTGTCCCATGAGGATGATGATGAGACGCTTGGTGGTTTTATCGTTGAAGACGAGGAGTTGGGAGATGATGAAGAAGATGAGGAAGAATTTGAAGAGGATGAAGATGATGATGAAAATGACGATTTAGAAGATTGATGGGGGCTGCAAATTTGTTCCATGCTTGTTGTTGACTATAGTCACTTGTGTCTTAACAGTCGGTTTGGAAACAATGTTTTTCGTTAACGTTTTGAACATGAATGTTGTAGATCAACTTTAAAAACTGAGCACTACTGTGTTAGATAGTCTTTTCAAAATATGGTAACTATTTCCAAACGAGGACTGAGTATGTTCGGTAGCTATATACGATTTCCCTCTTCCATTTTTTGTGTGCAAAACTGCAAATGAATGCTGTAATGTAGAATGAGTATTTGAATTGGTATGTGCAAGGCAGCAGGAGGGAAATGGCATGTTTAAGAGCTGGTTTTACTTAATATTGCTTGTATTAGTAAATAAACTAATTGTTAAATATAGTATATATATATATTTAATATTAATGTTGTAATCATTGTTAATATGGTAGTTGCCTTGTATTCCTTCCGTAGTTAGGATTCCTTTGTACTATTTATACGAGGCTCAGTCCTCCGTAATTGATTATTGAAATTAATCATTCTTCATGGTATCTGAGTCTTCGTTCCTTTCTCTCCCTCGCTCGACCTAGCGCCGCTGCCAACCCTAGCAGCGCCTCTCTTCTCTCACGGCCGAACTCAGCCGCCTGCATCGCCGGCACCCACCCAGCAGCAGCACCTCCTCTCGTGCAGGCTCTCTCTCCCCCTCGGCAGTTCTCTCTCTCTCTCGACAGGACATCTCCGTCGCTCCACCATGTCTGACAAAGTCTCCGCCACCGGCACGCCATCCTCCTCCCCGACCCCCCACTTGGCGTTCACAACTATTTCCAACGTCAAGCTACATGTACCGATCCTTCTCAGCTTTTCCGAACCCAACTACAAGAAGTGGAGCCGCCTCTTTCTTCTCCTCATCCGCCGGTTCTCCCTCGGCGATTTCCTCGGGATTGGTTGGATGATGTGGATGCCTCAGTTTCAGAACAACAACTTGTCCTCCAAGTTCTCCGCGGCCTCCCAGACGATCTTCGGGGCCAAACTTCGTTCCTCCAATATCAAACACCGCCCCCGACTTTTCTTCAAACCCACTCGGCCCTTCTCCTCATTGAACAACAGCGGCAAGAATTGGGGACCGGCGGCGTCACGGGGGACGGTGGCACGGCGCTATACGCCGGCAGTGGAGGTCCCGGCAGTGGCGCCTCACGGCGCTATGGCAGCAGCAGTGAAGGCCAACCAGATTCCAGCGGTGGAGGTGGTCCTGGACAGTCGCAGCTCAATCGACAGCGTGGTGGACAGCAGCGGGGTCGTGGTCGCGGCCAAAGCTCCGGGTGAAATGCACGTCACACCCACGGGCAGCTTACTGGACAGTTCCCCAACCCGAGTCCATACTCGGGCCTTCTTGGTCCTCGCCCCAACCCTTACCCACACAACCCCTACCCCCAAGCCTATCTCACTACCCCCTACCCGTATGCCAGTGCACCCCACGGCCAAAACACCCCCCACAACAGCCCCTATCCTACAGCCCCACCCTACCCGCCGACCCCTCCCTCTCCTGCCCCTTTTACATCCGGTGCCACCCCCCACCCCCCACGCCCACCGCCTTAGCCCAACACCCTCACCCTCCGTGATCCAACCAGGTACATGGACACCGGCGCCACTCACCATATCGCCTCGGACCCAGGTACTCTTTCTCATGTTTCTAATCATTCTTTAAATTCATCCTCATATATCACTGTAGGAAATGGTTCTAAAGTTCGCACTACGGCAACCGGAAATTACAAATTTCCCACATCCCCTCCCCTTAGCTTACACAACATCCTTGTCTCCCCCCCACATAATCCATAACCTTATCTCAGTTAGACAATTTACCCGTGACAATAATTGCTCAATTGAATTTGACTCCACTGGTTTTTCTGTGAAGGATATGCTGACGGGAACCGTGATTCATCGGTCCAATAATGCCGGGCCCCTTTACCCTATGAGCCAAACAGCCACCCCTGCCCAAGCCCAGGTCAACGTTGCCACCGAAAGCCCGGAGCTCTAGCACCGTCGCCTAGGTCACCCGAGCCTTGATGTCCTCCGTGGAGTCTCCAGTCTTTTGCCTATTTCTTTGTTTAAAGATTTACATCACTCTCTTTGTCATGCTTGTCAGTTGGGAAAACATGTTCGTCTCGCATTTGAGTCATCGAGTCGTATTTCTACTTTTCCTTTCCAGCTTTTACACAATGATTTGTGGCAATCGCCTGTTACTAGTGTTACTGGTTTTAAACATTATATGTTACTCTTGGATGATTATTCACATTTTTTATGGGTATTTCCTCTCAGAAATAAATCTGAAGCTTGCTCACATCTCCATACTTTTATAGTTTTTGTGAAAAACCAATTTAACACTACTATTAAAGCTGTGCAATGTGATAATGGTACTGAGTACAGAAATAGGCCCCTACGTACTATTTTCGAATCTCTGGGCATTCTTTTTCGCTTCTCCTGTCCCCACACCAGTCAGCAAAATGGACGAGCAGAATGCACAATTCGTACCATAAATAATACCGTTCGCTCTCTTTTATTTCAAGCCCAACTACCACCCACTTTCTGGGTTGAAGCCCTATATATGGCCTCGCATCTTTTCAACCTCCTACCCACCACCACCCTCTAAAATCGTACCCCCCATGAAGCTCTATATGGGCTTCAACCCACATACTCTCACCTTCGTGTCTTTGGCTGTCTGTGCTATCCAAATCTCTCCGCCACAGCACCCCACAAACTCGTCCCTCGTTCGGCCCGTTGTGTCTTTCTTGGATACCCGACCAACCAACGAGGGTACCGATGTCTTGATCTCGTCACTCACAAAATTATCATCTCTCGCCATGTGATCTTTGATGAGAATTCCTTTCCCTACTCTCATCCGGTCTCACCCACCGATCTTGATTTCCTTGACTTCGCGGAGGACGATCCCAACCCGCACCACACCTGCTTCTCACCTCCCAACCCAACACCCCCTTCCCCGAACCCAAACCATATCCAAATCCCAAACAGCCCCCCCCCCCTCGGCCCAGAATTCCCGCCCCAGCACCCCACTCTCAGCCCAAACTTCCTCCCCAGGCCCACAACCCACCCCGGCCCAGCCCTCCCCTCCCCCTAGACCCTCCGCCCACCCCACTGCCGACCCAAATAACCCTCCCCTCCCACGGCCTAGTCAGCCCACAACCCACCCCATGGTAACCCGGTCCAAAGTCGGCATATCCAAACCCAAACACATCCTTAACCTTAACTCCATGGCCCAAATATCCCCACTCCCACCCACCTACCGTAGTGCACTCAAGGACCAAAACTGGTACAATGCTATGTGTGATGAATTTAATGCATTGATTAAAAATGAAACATGGGAATTAGTACCCCCCTCCCCTTCCCAAAATATTATCACTGGTAAGTGGCTTTTTCGCCACAAATTTGGCCCTACAGGTGAACTATCCAGGTACAAAGCTCGTTGGGTGGTTCGTGGATTTAATCAGCGCTTTGGTATCAACTACGACGAGACTTTCAGTCCGGTTGTCAAACCTGCCACGGTACGGATTGTTCTCACTCTTGCACTCAGCCGGGGATGGTCCATTCATCAACTAGATGTCAAGAATGCTTTCCTGAATGGCACACTTCACGAGACAGTCTATGCCAGTCACCCCTCGGGGTTTCAGGATCCAGCCCGACCGAAGTATGTCTGCAGGTTGAAGAAGGCTCTCTACGGCCTCAAGCAAGCCCCTCGCTCTTGGTACCAGCGCTTTGCAGGTTTTCTTCTCACTTTGGGGTTCCGTGGCTGCAAGAGCGACACATCTCTCTTTGTCTAATCCCGGGGAGCTGACATGGCCTACCTTCTTCTATATGTGGACAACATTGTTCTCACAGCCTCCTCCACCACTCTTCTCACATGCCTGACTCAAAAGCTTAAAGGGGAATTTGCCATGACAGATATGGGGGATCTCAATTTCTTCCTGGGCATTAATGTCCAGCGCACGGCTGGGGGACTTTTCCTTCATCGGACACAGTTTGCACACGAGATCCTTGAGCGAGCTGACATGCTTCACTGCAAGCCTATCTCCACGCCAGTTGACACCCAGGCGAAGCTGTCAGCCACGTCCGGCACACCCCTTCAGGACCCCACTATCTACAGATCCATCGTTGGCGCATTACAGTATCTGACATTCACCCGCCCCGATCTCACATATGTCGTACAGCAGCTCTGTCTTCATCTCCATGCACCCCGCAGCTCTCATCTCACGGCTATGAAGAGGGTCCTGCGCTACATACACGGCACGACCACCCATGGCATCACTCTCCACCGCACCGGCACAGATTCCTTACAGGCATATTCAGATGCTGATTGGGCAGGATGCCCTGACACTCGCCGCTCCACATCTGGGTATTGTGTTTTTCTTGGGGACAATCTCATCTCTTGGTCCTCCAAGAGACAGGCCACCACCTCTCGCTCTAGTGTTGAGGCAGAATACCGCGCCGTGGCAAATGCAGTAGCAGAGACTAGCTGGGTCAGAAATCTTCTCCTTGAGCTTCATCAACCTCTCCGACATGCTACACTGGTTTTCTGTGACAATGTCAGTGCTGTATATCTTTCGTCTAATCCCGTCCAGCACCAGCGCACCAAACATGTTGAGGTCGACATTCACTTTGTCAGAGACAAAGTTTCCCTTGGTCATGTTCGAGTTCTGCATGTTCCCTCCTCTTCTCAGTATGCTGATATATTCACCAAAGGGCTCCCGTCTCTCATATTTTCCGAGTTCAGACATAGTCTTGGCGTTCGACCTTCACGAGTCACGTAGTTGGGTGCATGTTAAATATAGTATATATATATATTTAATATTAATGTTGTAATCATTCTTAATATGGTAGTTGCCTTGTATAGGATTCCTTCCGTAGTTAGGATTCCTTTGTACTATTTATACGAGGCTCAGTCCTCCGTAATTGATTATTGAAATTAATCATTCTTCACTAATAGAAGCATATGGAATAGAGGACATTTGAGTTCCCAATTATGACTCATAATCGACACATCAGTATTACATCATTTGGTTTTTTTTGTTCAACTCATTTTTCTTTATAAATTACAAGGATCCGTTGAACATAATTTAATTCATTGGTTCTTAGTTTCACTAAGTGAAACTAAGATAATAGTAGGTTGCTCAAAGCTTTTATTTGATCCTTACCATAACTACTTATTTTAACTCTAAACAAGATTTTTTATGTATTCCCTATATATTAGGATGAAACTTTCATTATTGAATAAGAGTAATTATTATCATATTATATATCATAGTATGAGAGTAAGGTTTCTCCCTCTCCAAACAAATAGTGTGTGCTTAACAATCGCTACTGATCCCAACGAGCATGCCCACTCGCCGTCCCTTATCCTTCTCTTTCTCTCCCAAAAAGTATGAGTGTGCCTAACGATTGCCTTCATTTATCCATCTCTCATTGTCAAAAAGAATTCGTCTGCGTGATCGAAGAACTCGAAAACTACATTTGTCTATATTTTCTAGAGTTTGAGAGCATTGAAAGAAATAGAGAAGCAAAGAACGACCCATAAGCATAAAAATGAACTCATTGCCACCGTTTCAATCGTCAACACTCTCCACGGACAAAAAAAATCAGAACACGTACTCCCTCTCAAGCTCGTTTGTCATGATACGAAGATCGGTCTCTCTACTTCTAGCGGCTATCCTCACAAAATCGCTTTTGCCGACTTCATTCCAATATCTGTACTCCTAGTTGTTCCTCGTTACCAGTGATTAGTTTGCGAAAGGGATATTAGGAATATAAGGATAAAGGAAAATTCTTATGTGGTCTTAAGGTACGCACTCATTTTATGGATCTTAATATATAAACACCATAGATGAATTGAGCTCTTTGAAAAATAAAAGATCCCTTTGTCGGTCTATGAAAAGTATGAGAAGGCCTGCAGTTGATATATGGACTTAAAAATCATGGAAGCAAAACACTATGATAATTGATATGTGGACTTAGTATTATTATTTACTTTCCAAATATATTGTTACCATAATTACTTATTTCATTCTAATAGAAATCTCTATGTATTCTTTATATATAAGGATGAAACTTTCATTATTCTATAAGACTAATTATTATAAAATTATATCAATTGGGAACTTTGGTTCCACACTTTTATGTAAGTAACTTCTTTGAGTCAACTTCTATGTAGTGGTATGTGAAAAGTTTGGAACTTTGGCCCCACACTTGACAACGACGTTAGCAGGTAGTGTATGATGATTCGAATTTTTCATAAAACTCGTATCGTACCATTATTATTTAAATGGATTGATATATTTCTATTTTACGACCAAAACTATTCGATTACATTTTATTAGTTTAAAAAAGTTATTACAAAAACCAATTCAACTAAAGTAAACATATAATGTTGGGTACATGATGGACAAAAATTCCACCAGATTACCCAACTCTGGGGTCGGATTAAGTATTTGAGAATGGATATCTAGAGCTTGAGAATGCAGAACTTATGGTATTGAATTGCTAGGTTTAGCTTGAGGATTCCGAAGGAATCCCCCTCTATTTATAGCCAGTATGTAGTACATTTATGGCATGTGATAAATAAGGTAACCAAATCATGCATGATTCTCAGGCGGATCCGTAAGAATCACCGTCTCTTATACCCTAGCTGCAACCCCAACTTCTTCGGCCGCACGCCTTTGGTGGACCACAGTCACAGTAGACCCGCCCTACTCCCAGTCGGGTCCTTATTCAGTGGCCCAAATTCTCTACAGTCTAGCCAGAATCTTGGGCTGCCACTACACATTTGGGCTGGCCTCTCGATTGGCCCAATAGCCCATCATAAGCCCCCCACTCATCATGCCTCGAAATGGGCCATTCAAGCGATGGGGAGTCTCCCTAGGCCCGTCACGTGTCCCTCGCGTGCCATTTACGGGAAACCGAGCCAGATTCGCCTTGTCTTCTCAATTAGACGGTTGGGCATGATCTCTACCAACTCCACCATTGTCTTCCGTTTCCTCTCTCTCTTTTAGCGGTAAATCTGCCACGCAGACATGGTAGGACCCATGATTGAGGTTCTTAGACCGAGAAATACATCTACTGCTCTAGAAGCCCCTAACGGGTTCTTTACTATCCACATTTGTTCTTTAAAATGCAGCTTGCGTTTTCTTCTCAATGGTTTGGTCATTGAGTGTCTCAACCATCATGACCCTTGTACCCTGCCAACTGGTCCCCAACTCGTATGAATACATGGAGGGTTTCTTGCTCAAGTGTCGGGCAACCGAAGTTTTCCCCTCTCTCGAACATTTTATCTTGCTGTTCAAATTTACGAGCCATAAGAAGGGATCGAATCACAACTAGAAGCCCTTCTTCGTCTATGTTTCCACCGAGCCAGAATCACCCTTCATAGCTTCTAGTGGTGCATCCTTTCCCCGGGCCAAAATCTCCCTTCACCAGGGGGCCAATTGACGTCGAGAAGCTGGTAACCGAGGAGTCCCTGGCAAACATTGGTTTCAAGTTTGTTCATGACGAACATCGACTTTAGCCGAATCTGCTAAGGGACATCCCGCCGAGATATCTCCATTTCGGCCCCTTTGGTAAGCTTCCTTGTTTCATTAATTTTCTGATGTTGCTTCCTTATCTCCCATGGTTATTGGCCATAATTTGTAAACAAATTTATTTCATAGTTGGAAGAAGAAACGGATATGGACACGGGCAACCTCCTCCATAGGCTTCTTGGAAAGAAAAGGAATCGGGGTGCTTTTTCAAGGGAATCGAAACAACCTTCCCTGGGCCATGAAGTGCCTCTGCCGAGCGATAAAAGTCATCGTCGTCCCCAGAGAAGCAGAGGGATCGTCCTTCAAGCCTGATTCTTCCTCCCACACACTTTCTGTAACACCCTCTAACTCGTGAACCCGGTTCACCGCGACCCGACAGTCCGGAGAGGTCATAGAGATGGTATTAAGGACCATCCAAATAAAAACTTTGATAAAACACTTTTAAAATAAAGACCTTATTTGGATTTATGTAAACTGAATACTTGGGATTAATTTCCTAAAACGTACGGAGTAGGTAAAACGTTAAAGTTGTGGAAGCAAAGGAAAAAGCAAATGTCCAGTCCAAATAGTTTAAGTGCAACAAGAGTGGGTTCAAGCCCAAAAATGATTTAAATACTTCCTCCGTCTCCCTAAAATATTCTCGTTTTGACTTTTTGTGATTTTTTAAGAAGAGTTGAAAAAAGATGAAAGTTTACCATAATACCCTTAATAAAAATGGGTGGAGTGTATTAAATGAGGTATGTGAGGTGTAATAAATAAAGTAAGTGGGATAATTGTGGTAATTTAATTGTTAAAAAAAGTAATGAGAAAATCTATGGGGATAAATAAAAGGGGCTAATGGGGGAAAATCTATGGGGGGCGGAGGGAGTAATAAATAAGGAAAAATGAAGGAATCAATAGTTGGCCATCCATACATCTCCTCACTCTCGTGTTCCTCCGGGATAGGCTCTAGTTTCATCAAGCCTACCTGCGTATAGCAAAACAACACTATATGCTCAGCATAAGCTGAGTGGTAAACTAGTTGTTGAAAGCATAGTGATAAACTATATAGATAGACACATGCTCATACCTAAATTTAACATACGGAATTCATATAATGACCACATGATTCTCATAATGACCAAGTGTACCAAGAATGTACTTAAAGTACGGAAATCTTATAATGATTATATGAATATGATACATTAGTTAGACTATGCAGGGACCCCTCTGCGCTCCGACGTCATCCCGCAACGGCGACGACTCGGGAAAATCTTAGTCTCCTAACGAGACTAGAAATAAGAGGCGCACTAGGCCTAACCCCTTTAGCAGATATGTTATGATATGAAAGATTCTTATATCATGCGTCTACAACATGCGTGATGAAATGAATGCATACACAACCTTTGGAATGATCCAAGAATATATACATATCATCCAAGATAAGAGTCATACAACAAGTAATTCGAATATCATTGATTTAGAAACCAAAAAGAGAATGAAAGCATATTTTGCCAGTACCTGGAGGTTCACGGTACCTGGGTATCGTTGCCACGGTACTTGGTTATCGTTGCCACGGTACTGCCTAACGATGCGAAAGTGCATCGGGGAGACGAGGGTCTTCGGCGCCGGAAGAGATCTATCCTTGAAAAAGTCATGTCCTGAAGGAGGAGCCATGGCGGTGGCATTAACACAACAAGCTACGGTGGCATCTCTTGCCCTGCTTAATTTGTTACGCTTAAGTGAACAAAAACTCAAAGAATAATCAGAAACAAGAAAAAAGTCCACCGTCAAATTCCAAACCAACAACTCTCTCAGAATCTGAATTAGGTTTCAACTTCGTCATCACACATCTCAGATTCAAAGCAATAAACCCCCACCGTACGTTAGCCCACTCATAAGAATAATCAGTTATACTCTTTATTTTAAAAATAATATATTTCAAAATTATGTTTTGAAATGAATATATTGATAAAAAATTTATCGGAAAATTCAATGTATTTTTTCCGTAATATGCACTCAAAGTTTAAAAAAATTGACTACAAAAAACAAACTAAAAAGTTAATTTTATGATGGATAGAGTATTATTTACTCCATCCGTCCCTAAATAGATTACAATTTTTTTTCTCTCTTCTCTCGATAACTTTTGTTTGTTTACGCGATTTTATTAAGTATTTGATAAAATAAAATATTCTTGTCACCTCTTGTTTTGTAGAACTTTTGACGTAGTTTTTTAATATATAATTTTTATATCTTATTGATATACCAATTTGTAAATAAAGTGATTTCAAAAAGTAGAAAAATTTTACTCCGTAACCCGCAATTTATAATCAAATTGGGGACGGAGGGAGTATGTTAGATTTGGGTGTCTTGGCACCCAGGCTATTTGAGACTTTGAGCACGTTAGCATATTGGATAAAGCTATTTGTGCCCTTAATTTTTGTACCCCATTTTGTACACCGCAAATTTGCACCAACATTTTGTGTTGGTATAAAACTAAAACATGGTCTTCTTGCCCCAAAAGAACATGGTCTTCTTGTCCTTCACCCCAATCTCTAATTACACTCCTAAATTTTGGTTCATATTTTAGTTAAAACTGTTGATCAATATGTCAACTAGGGGTGAGCGTGGTACGGTATTTAGCTCGTACCGATAGCGTACCAAATATTTCGGTTCAATATGAGATTTTACGTTGTACCGATCCTGATCTCGAAGCATCGGTTCGGTATGGTTTGAGATGGTTCGGTATCGGTTTCGGTACTGATGGTGTAAATTATCGACCGGTATACCGTTTTTAGCCCGGCTAAAACGATAAACTAGTCTAAAAATACACTAAAATATAAACACGGGGATTTTGACGTGGAAACCCAAATCGGGAGAAAACCACGGGCCTTTTTTGGCGGTACCTTGCCAACGGGGGATTTTTATTAATATCGGGGGTGTGTACACGGTACAAGAGTTCGGCTTGGAAGCCATTAATGGTGGAGCTAGAAGCTCTTGAAGAAGGAAAAATATACTCTAAAAATATCTAGAGAGAGAAAGTAGCAGGAGAGGAGTGAAATTGGCCTCCTCAACAATTAGGGCAACCCTCCCTTTTATAGGAGAGGGTGAGAGCATCTACGGAGGAATATTCTCTTATTCCTCTATTTTATTAAACAAGCCCGGTTTAACCGTTCTTCGTAAATAATTGGGAAATGTGGGCCGAGCCACGTATTATTTCCCATCAAGAAGTCCTCCACTTTTTTGAGTTGTGAGAATCATCAACTTAAAAAAGTAAACAAGTCCTCCGAGTGTGATCTTCAGTTTTCGTACTTTGAATTCTTGACTGGTAGATATTATTGCTAGTCCTCCGAGTCTTCATTAATTCTCTAATTTCTTGAATCAGAAGGTCTTCCTGCAAAAATAATATGTACAACATTTTTTTGACCGGCCTATGCCGTGCTCAAATAATTATTATCTTTACCGAGGAGCTCAGTGTTAGGGTGGTTAAAATTCGCGTGAATAATTATCGTAACAAGAGCGATGTCAGTTCGATAAAGCAACGATGCTTCGAGTAGTTATACGACACCGGAGTTAGTACGATGAAGCGGCGGTGCTTCAAGTAGTTATTTCGTCGAGACTGATGTCAGTACGGATTAAGTAAACGATACATAGCAAAATTAGTATATCGAAGTAATCGATGTTACTTAATACGAATTAAGTATGTTGCAGCAACTTTGTCGAAGATCGATGCTAGCCCGGCTAACTGATGCAAATATCTTCATGTCATGCAGAGACCACTTCCGGAGTGCTTTGTTCAAATGGCTTGAAGAATCGGGCGTCCCCGATAAGGGCTCAGCTGAGCCACCGGTGTACCCAATTCGATTGGGGTCAGACTTACGAGAAAATATGTGCAAGACCGGTGTGTATATCATTCTTGGCCTGTCTCGCGCACAAGAATGATATTTACCAGCGTGCCAGGCCGGGCCTGTGTCACATATTTTAATTTTTTTTATTATACTGAGCGAGACCGGTGTAGTAACCAGCGTGCCAGGCCGAGCCTGTGTCTCAGTCTTCCGCTTTTTTTTAATACTGAGCAAGACCGGTGTCGTAACCAGCGTACCAAGCTCGGCTTGTGTCTCAGTCTTCCTTCCTTTCTTTGTAAAGTATTGAGCAAGACCAGTGTAATAACCGGCGTGTCGACTTCGAAAAGAAAGTGGAGAAAATTGATTCCCCCATTACTCCATATCACTCTAGAGAGGGGTCCCCATATTAAATAGTGGCCTTTTTGATAAAGTTAAAAGGAACCACGTAGCCCGTGCCATTCTCCTCTCTAGATTAGGTACTCCATTATTTCCTAAATGAGCCCACATAAATTATTTGCCTTCCTTCGTTGTCATTACTTTGTTGTCATGGCAAATGAACCCATCTTCCATCTGAAACATTGGATTCCTCTTTCTTCCCAACTTTTACTTTATGTATCTCACTGTTGGAAAGAACATAGCACATGGAATCTTCAGTGACCCATTTCCTCTATGGCGTGAAAGGAAGGTGAATGGAGTACAACATCCTTCAGTGAGATTTTCAGTGCCGCAGATTTAATCAGAACATAGAGACCACGAACTTTTGCTCTCCGGTGGGTGCGGGCGCGGGCAGGACGTCATGAGCGGCGAGGAGTGGATGACGCACGGCGAATGGAGGCACCAGCGGTGCTCTGCAATTGGTGGACCGGGGATTTAGATTGGCGATTAGGGGTGCTTCGATTCACCTAGATTTCCAAGATCCGGATCCGTTCATCTGATTCCGTGGAAGAGGAAAACGCCTGTCCCCTACTACTCGAGGCACTGCCGGTAGCGTAACCCGACCCGCCAAGGAAAACCGCTTGCATGCCCGACCTGGATCTCAATGCATGGGACCCTCCGCTACTCTACAACCGGCACACCATGGTTCTGATCCGGGGCTGGCGCTGATGACTTTCCCGACGGTGATGAATATCTTCTGACCGCAAAGCTGGTGAACTCCCATCACGGATTCATGTAGCGGTAGATTTTTAAGAACAGTGGCTATGGATATTAGCCCGTAGTAGAGTGGCGGGGATGACGAAAGATCTTTGTAGCAGCGTCGGTGATTTACTTCGTCGGCGGCAATGATTGGCTTCTATCGGGGTTGATTTTTTCTGTCGTGGTAGCTCACGGGTTCGGCCGCGGCGGGACCAAAAAAACAGCCATCTGGTGATGGAGGCGCACAAGTGTCGGCAGTGGCGGGGATGACGACAAATCTTTGTAGTGGCGTCGACGGGTTTGAGCATCGGCGGCGGCGGCTCTGAGCAGCAGCGGAGGCGACGGATCTGAGCTGCGGCGGCGACTGTGGATTTGAGCAGCGGTGGCGGTAGGGTTGAGCAGCGACGAGCGGTGAGATCTCCATGGCGAAGACACAGATCCCTCCAAAATAGTGACAGTCTTCATCTTCCTCTACTGATTTATTCTTCCCCTTTTTCAATTCTCAACCATTTCAGTTTTAAGAAAATAAAATAATTTCTTGATCGGAGTATCCAAAGTTTTCTCCTCTTTTTTTTGTTTCTCACCCGTTAGGCTCTGTCAGATGGCCGAAAAAATGAAGCTTTTTGCTCGTGTCCCACGGGTGGCGCCAAAATGATGGTGTAAATTATCGACCGGTATACCGTTTTTAGCCCGGCTAAAACGATAAACTAGTCTAAAAATACACCAAAATATAAACACGGGGATTTTGACGTGGAAACCCAAATCGGGAGAAAACCACGGGCCTTTTTTGGCGGTACCTTGCCAACGGGGGATTTTTATTAATATCGGGGGTGTGTACACGGTACAAGAGTTCGGCTCGGAAGCAATTAATGGTGGAGCTAGAAGCTCTTGAAGAAGGAAAAATATACTCTAAAAATATCTAGAGAGAGAAAGTAGCAAGAGAGGAGTAAAATTGGCCTCCTCAACAATTAGGGCAACCCTCCCTTTTATAGGAGAGGGTGAGAGCATCTACGAAGGAATATTCTCTTATTCCTCTATTTTATTAAACAGGCCCGGTTTAACCGTTCTTCGTAAATAATTGGGAAATGTGGGCCGAGCCACGTATTATTTCCCATCAGGTACGAATCGGGATGAATATATACGTACCTAGTTTACATCATAAAATGTAACAAAACCTTTTATTTTTGAAAAATCGAAAGTACATTTAACTAAAGAAAGATAAAAAAAATTAAAAATGAAAAAATAAAATGCAAGAAATGTTTATGAAAGTTAGTTTATATTTCACAAACTAAAGAGAACGAGTGATAACAAAGTATTATTTCAAATATTTGTTAATATTCGAAATAAAAATACTCTTATTAAAGTGCAACTTAAACATAATGAATTTAAACTAAATTGTCTATATAAATTTTTTATTTAATGAAGAATTATAAAAGATTATTATTTTTATAATATATTAGTATATATGTTCGGTTCGGAATTTCGGTATGGGAAGTAACCTCGTACCGCTCCCAAATACGGACCGACCGTTCGGTTTGGTACGGTTCGATTTCTTTTCCGTATTTTATTGGTTCGATATTTTTCGGTTCGGTATTCTCAATTGTTTCGGAAAATATCGGGATCGGTTCGGTCATTGCTCACCCCTAATATCAACCAAACTTTCTTCCTTTTTAAAGTAACGGATTTAGAGGTACTAGCCATAAGATCCTCTTCCAGTAAGGTTGTAATTGTCAGACAAAATTGAACAGTAATTAATTTGGAATTGATATGCCATGTCATCACTATGATAGATTGATATGTGAAAGAAAGGAATTTGGAATTGATATTCCTCCAAGGCAATATATCCTTTCTTCTTTGCACAATCTTCTATTTTGTCCATTTCTATAATTTTGTTAGAGCCAGATATGGGCCTAAATACGTAAAAGGTGTTTTTTTAAGTTCCACGTGAACTCTTATTATTGGATCCCATGCCTTATAGACAGATTGATTTTTTTTTGAAAACTATTGATTAAATTATTTTAATCCTCTATATAAGACATTTGTATATAGACATTTGTAAAATTTATATAGACATTTGTAAAATTTATGTTATTTAGTTTTAACTTTTTATAATCAAATTATCATTAATTAAATATAATTTGAATCAGATATGATTAAATCTTAATAAAATTAGATAAAGTCTAATCTAACTATATACAATGTTAGGATTCCATTTTGAACCATGTTCCCGCCCATTTGTGGCTGTTTGAGTGGGCCGAATGTCGCTGGCCTGTTAACCGGCCAATGGAACGGGTCTTGATGTAGCAATTGATGAGTTGTCTAATCAGTTAAAGTGGCGCGTGGCTCCATAAAGTGATTAAAGTGGCGCGTGGCTCCAAAAAGTGATTAAACTGGTGCGTGGCTCCCTAAAATATGAAAATAATTTTTTTAAGCAGCGTGTGCACGTTAATTCAACTTTTTTGGGCAGCGTGTGCACGTTAATTTAACACCTTTCATTACTTTTTAGGAGGCTAATTTATTTTGGCTCATTTAAATCTATAGATTGAACAAATCTTATAGTAGTTGACCATTTAATACAATAGATTCCCCCCCTCTACTAACTCATGTATTTATATGAAGCAAGGGAGCTTCACTCCAATGGGTTTGAGTATATTCAATTACGACCCAATTTAGCTCGGGTTTGGATTTAATTTTGATGGGTCAATTTCACATATTTAATTTTTCAATTCAGATTCAATTAAAGATTTAATCGGGTTGGTTGCGGTCAAATAGGGCCATTTTTTGTTTTTTATTTAACATATTTAAAAATTTATTTTAATAAAATTATATTAAAAATAATATATTATTTTTAATATATTTTTATACATGTTGTTTTGATGAATTTTTATAATGTTAATTATTTATGTCTATTTTGAATATGACAAATGTTAGTTTTTTATTATGTAATTCCAAATTTAAAACGATAAATATTAGCAATGTATCATTCACTACGCTTACAAGAAATGGACAACGTATTTCTTTTATTGTTAATTTTTTAAGTAAAATATCATATCTTCCATGTTTGTATGCATATAATGATTATAATCAATGTTAGATTTTTGTTATGAAATTCTAAATTTAGAAGGATAAATATTAGCAATGTATCTTTCTCTACGAATGTAGTTTATAAAGAAGTGTTCCAAAAATTTTAACACTTCATATCGACTTTGCTCATTACCGTATAAAATTCTTTTTATGGGGAATAATATTAAATTATGTAATCTTTCCGGTTTTGTAACATTTTCTATTATTCCAAACATTGACTAAATATATGTAAATTAACCGCCCGTACATCGCACGGGTACGAGTCTAGTTAGATCAAACAAAGAGAGCAATGAGGTGTGTAAAGAGTATGCTTTAGTGGTCTACCCTTAAATCATATCCAATCCTGGTGTGTTTTGATATTTTTGAATTTGGATTTTAAATCCAGATTTGATTCAAATTACTTGTTTGGAAACTTAAAGAATTTGGATTTAGATTTGAACCAAATTCTTCTAATTCAAATCTAACTCAACTACAAATCCACACCCCTCCCCATGTCATTTACAAATTGAAACTTAATTTTTATTTAATTTAAAACTTGTAATTAAAAACCGATCTTCTCTTATATAATAACAATTCCATACATATAAATCTGCTTCCGTTACCGTCTTTACTGACTTTAAAATTCAAATTCTAGATTTGAAATGAATTTGAAATTATGAAATTTCCAATGTTCGAATTGAAATCTAAGATTTCAAATGAATTCTACTTCTCAAACACTAATAAACTAAATTAAAACCTAAAATGCAATAACTTATATCTAATCCATCACTCAAAATCAAATTCAAATCACAATGTAATTATTTTTCACTAATGTTTCGTAAATGAAAAAAAATTAATAATCCATTCACAAAAATTATAATTATCATAGAGTTATTAGTACTAAAAATTAATTGGAGTAGCATTTACTTGTACTCCTATCTAATTCAAAATGTTAAAAGTTTAAAACATTACTCAATCTCCGCCATGAGAAACTTCTAATCTCCTTTCTACCTCAACAACAATCTGCAGACAATCGCCGTTTGAACCGGTCATCATCTTCCTTTTCTTTCCCAGCGCTTTATTGCTCTCCTTTTCTTCTATCTTTTATCTCTTTATTAGGGTTTTGATTTTTGAATTCTTCTCCATCTCCGATCTTATCTCCTCCTTTTCAATTTCATCTTTTTTTTTCATCTGCACCACCGCATTTCTCTCTTTGGAAATGACCACATCTGCCTTGAAGAACGGTTTAATGCCTTCCGGCCTAGTCTCCAATCTCGAACAGGTGCTTCTCCGCCGTAAGGTGGGTGCCGCCACCGGAGAAGGACAACATAAGCCCGACAAGGATGATTCGCCGGCGCTATCATCTTCTAGTTCGAATTCCGGCGGTGCAGCTGCCGATCTCGACAGCTCGAAGCCTATTGTCCTCGTGACCAATGCCGATGGGATTGAGTCCCCTGGCCTTACCTCTCTCGTGGATGCTCTGGTTCAGCTGGGCATCTACAATGTCCATGTTCTGGCTCCGCAATCGTGAGTCCTCTCCTCAACCGTTGATTCATATTCATATACTATGCTCCGTATTATTCTAAAAAAAATATGTTACAAAGAGAGTGTTATTTGTTGCTAACTTGAGACTTAGACTTATATGAACTCTATGGTCATAAGAAAATTTTGTGCTTTTAAAATGTCATTTTACATAGTAGTATTTTAGGTTTTGTGCAGTAAGAGCTTCTGCTGATTTGGTATAGATTAATCAGGCATTTTATTTAGTTCTGCTCCCAATGCATATCTCCCCTTGATTAGCCATATCTTAATGATTTATTAGGGTGATATGTTCCCTCTAGTCTAATAGTTTGTTATATGTTCTTGATTAGTTATGGATAAAGGTTTGATTTGGATGTCATGGCTGAGTTGTGTGATTTTTTACCCAGATGCTTGGCACGTTTTTGATGTTTGTGCCATTTCATAATTATGCTTTTGTTTGGATCGTTTGGTAGAGATAAATCTGTAGCTGGCCATTCTGTTACACTGAGAGATACTGTTGCAGTAACTGCAGTTGATATTCAAGGTGCAACTGCTTATGAAGTTTCTGGTAAGAGGACACTTGTTTTTTCCTGCTATTGGTTTTTTATTCTCTTAGACCGGTGCTTATTTTCGTACATGCATAATTGTGCATCAGCATGTCTTCATTTTGCGCAAGCACTGAAGTTTTGTGTGAATGGGCATCTTCTGATATGTCAGGAACTTTCTTATACTGTTTTTAACAATACAAATTTGTGATTTCAAATGCGCTGTAGGGACTCCTGTGGACTGTGTCTCTTTAGCGTTATCTGGTGCTCTATTTTCATGGTCAAAGCCTCTATTGGTGAGTTATTCCCATGTTATTATTGCATGAAAGAGAAAAACATAATAGTTGGGGGTTGTACTATCCTCCACTACTGACGTAAAGTCTGGTTATCCTATATTCCTATTTTCTCCTGCTGCCCTCACCCGCTCCCAAACTCGTGTATGCAGGTAATTAGTGGAATCAACAGGGGTTCAAGCTGTGGCAATCACATGTAAGCCGTACTCTGTTTTACTGGCCAGTGATTCCATATATGTATACTGCTGGACTGAAATGAAGTTAGATGTATGCCTTAAAAATGTCATTGACATGAATTTGCAAATGGATTGGCTCTCTACTCGTTGGGGTTTTAATTCCTGTTTCTCTTTTGCACTTTCTTTAATGCAAATTGCTTTGCTATCTCTAGGTTTTATTCGGGTGTTATAGCAGGAGCGAGGGAGGCATTGCTTGATGGTGTTCCATCCATATCAATATCTCTGAACTGGTATGTTATTGTCCCTTTATTGCTATTCTGCCATGATGACACTTGGTAATCTAATACCGTTTGGTTATACTCTTCTAGGAAGACCAATGAAAGCCAGGAGAGTGATTTCAGCGGTGCTGCAAGTGTTTGTTTGCCTTTTATTACTGCGGCTATTAGGGATATAGAGAAGGGTATTTTCCCCAAATGCTGTTTGCTCAATTTGGAAGTCCCAACTGCTCCGCTGACAAACAAGGTTTGCTTTTGACATGCCTGAAAGTGGGCCATTACTTGCTTAATTCAGTACGGGCAATGCCCTTCATATTGTTATAACCCTTTTTTTTCTTTCAGGGGTTCAAATTAACCAAGCCAAGCCTTTGGAGATCTACCCTTAGCTGGAATGCTATTCCAGCTAACAGGAATGTTGCTGCATCACGGTTTCTCTCTAACCAGCAAAGTCTTGGCTTTCAACTTGCTCAGCTTAGCCGAGATGCATCTGCTGCTGTATGTAGAAATATTAATTTTAAATTTCCCTATTCTTTTATTGCAATTTTTTAAAACATAAACAGTAAATAGCATACATTGATGATGAGGGGACACAATGCTGCACATACGACTCCTGTCCGTTCTTAGTTGTAGTATCGTTTGAATGGAATTGGGAATTGGCATCATATTTTAGCAGTATGGTTGAAGTGCTTGGGTGTGTAGTAGTTCAGTAGGAGGTTATTTCTCCCGCATTTGTTGGCCTTGGCAGTTGCAATATCTCTTTCTATAACTTGAGCTATTAAACGGTTTTTTTTTTTCTTTCATTTTTTACTAGGGTGCTGCACGCCGTTTCACTACACAGAAGAAGAATATAGAGGTTGTTGAGTCAGTTGGCGTCGCTGGAAAGTCCGATCCCAATCGAACAGTAAAGTACTTTAGATTGGAGGTGAGGTTTATTTTGTTGCATAACATACAACTTTTTTGATACAATGGTTCTTTGCGAATTAGAATTACCTCCTTTTTTTGCATCAGGAATCAATACATAACATCCTCCTTAACAAATAGTAGCATAAGAAATACTTATGGGAGGAAAATAAGGGGTTTTCCTTTGGGGTGGGGTGGAAATGATATACCCCTCTTTTTGCTTTTGTCTATAATATGCTATTAAACTCTAGTAACAATTTTTGCCACTTTGTCCCGATAGTCATCACATTCTTCAACTTCACTTTCTCTTTTTTGTTACCAGTATAATATACTCTGTACTAAATATAGGATTAAAAGGGTTTTTTTGAGGGTGCAGTTACTTGAGAAGAAGCAGGAAGAAGAGGATGAGGATTTAGATTTCCGAGCACTCAATAATGGATTTGTAAGTGTTTATATTCTCCTTTGCCATCACTTTTTTTGTTCTTCATTGTTGACACTAGACGTTACGTTTTAATACTTTTAAAATAACCATATAGATTTTCAACCGGTTAATGTATCAAATTGTTGCAGGTTGCAGTCACTCCGATATGTTTGCCAATGCACGAACATGAGGATATACGATCAGCTGCTTCCGAGTGGATCTCAACTGCCTTACATGAAAACCATTGAACACACCCTTTAGTCTTAAACCAGCTAATACCTATTCTTTTCTTTCTTTTTTTATTGTACATTTATTACAAGATAAATGTACACAGTGTGTCGGGGACTCGGGGTCGTAACGTTTGATTTGAAAAATGACCATTTGCCACTAACTTCCTTCCGATCCTACTCGCATCCCTTCGGCGAAGCGAATGCGCAAAATGCATATATGCTTCCCTTGATTTGAAAATCACCATTATATTTATGCTTGTTGAGTGAAAAGTGTGTACCTTATCCTAATCTCAACTTCTTCTATCCTGTATAAGTCTTGTTTGTAAGTTGTATTTTTACCACATTTTTATCGTCCCTCTCGTTTGATAAAAAAAGCCTTGTAAGAGTATGACAGTTATATTTACTCATTACTCTCAGAATAGAGTTATTGAATGTATTAGTGTGTTTTTTTTAAAATCATATTCTCCCATTTAGCACAACGAGTGATTTGGTGTGTTTGTTTGTCTTGCATGTAATAAAGAAGGTTGGGCTTATAGTATTTCTTCCGTCCCAATTTAAATTATTTCTTTTGGGTTACGATGTTTGATTAAAATTATTTTTAATTTATTTTATATAAATATTAATGTAAATTTAAAACTAAAATTTATATTCTTAAAGATAATAGCTAAGGTTTTATAAACAAGAGGTGAAAATACTGCAAAAACAGAAGAAAAATCTGGGTTCTATCTATGAGAAAATTTTACATATAGGACTAAAATAATGTTTCTTTATACCAATTAGAGCCTAAATTAAACATGGGACTAGGGGTGAGTTCGGTTTTGGCGGTTCGGTTTTTACCCAAAACCAAAGACAAAACAGAAGGTAAGTTGGCGGTTCGGTTCGGTTCGGTTTTGCATAAAAAATATGTAAACCGTTGGTTATTCGGATCGGTTTTATGCGGTTTTTATCTTGGTTTTTTTCGGTTTTTTCGGTTTATAAAAGTAAATATTTATAAGCATTAAAAATTGTATAAATACTAACTCGACGAAGCAATAACAATACGTAAGTTTGGGTTTGGTTTTTTGCTTGATTTTTACACACAAAAAAAGCCGAGCCGAAGGTTAGTGTTCTCATTGGTTCAATTTTATATACAAAATATGTGTCAAGTGCCTAACAAACATCTAGAAGATTCTAAATAATCTTAAAGATATTGTATGTAAAATTAATTGCAGAGAATTTGGATTTTTTTATATAATACTTTTATTTTCATTATAACATCAAAGTTTTTTTTATTTAAATATGTTAACTACACATTTTAATTTTTAATGTAATATAATTCTATATTAGGATTAGTTATTGGTGTTTATATTCTTAGATTTATTAAAGTTTATAATATGGTTAAAATGTTTAATTAATAGTTAAGAAAAAAACTTTAATTGACTAATAATTTATTTGCATATTTGTTTATATGATTTTTATGCATATCACACATACTGATATAAATAAAATGAAGCATATAAATAAGTTCGATTTATTCGATTCGGTTCGGTTTTTCAAAGTAAAAACCAAAATGAAACCAAACAATAACGGTTCAGTTCGGTTTTTTTACATTCGGTTTCGGTTTTTCGGTTCGGTTTTTTTTTTTAGCTCGTTTCGATCGATTTCGGTTCGGTTTTCGGTTTTCCCGACCCAGCCCTACATGGGACTAAAACTAAACTGAAAATCCTAAAATATCACTTCTTTTTTCCTTTCTTTTTTTTGAGTAACATCAACTGTTTTAATGTTTGCATATAAGTACAGTAAACATTACAGAATGTGTTTTTACTAACCAAAATATTGTTAAGAAGTTAGTTAATTAGTTACAAGAAGGCCTTTTTATATAGTTCCCAAATGCTTTGTAATCATCATCTTAATTCATCATAGATATACGCATCTCATCATCTTAATTCATCATAGATATACGCATCTCGGAGCATTTTTCTCTCATTATTGGATCCTCCTACGTTTGAATACTAACAGAAGGTAAAACCACTAATTTTACGAACGTGACATCGTAAGTGTTAGTGCCACTACGAAAATGCCGTTATAAAATTTACGATCATTGTGGCGATTGTAAGAGCGTTAATGTAACAAAAAAAGAGTCAAAATAAAAACTTAAACTAACTTGTAGAACAGAATATAAATAGGCATCTATTTATCACCCATGATAGAACTTGCCTTGTTATTTAGGATTATTCGTTTGGTTGAAATGAAAATTTTTACTTGAAGAATTTTAATTCATTTTCTCTTGTTTAGAAATATTAGTGGAAAAATATTTTTCATTAAAAATATTTTCTCCCATCAAAGAGATAAAGATTTTTGTTTATTTTCGAAAGAAAATTCCAACTAACTTCCTGACCTCGCTCCTATCCGCTACCCCGCGCCCGGGTCTGCTTTTCCCGCCACCCCCATGCCCCAATCCCTATCAGTGTCACCCTCCGCCCACTCCTACCATGCCACCGCTGGTTAACCCCAACCACACCACCCTTACCCCTTGCCACCTTCTACCCTGCTACCCCCGCCACATCCGCCTCGTCTATCTACGCTAGCACCCCAGCCCCTTTCCCCCCACCCCACCGTCCTCCGCCATTCGCCAAACCGTGTCATCAGCCCCTACCTCTTCCATCTTTTACCCCGTGCACCAACACCCATACACTACTCCGCCCGCTCCATATTGGTAAAATAGTTTAAAGTTATCTTTATAACATTTTTTTAATATGAATTTTGAAATTTTATCATTTAAAAATATTTTTTTGGAAAAAGTAATTTTCACCTTGCCCAAAAATGAAAACGGTAGGGGGGGAAATAATTTTTCTTTGATATTTTTTAAAAATTAAAGTATTCTTTTTAGAAAATATTTTCCTTCTAACTACTAGACCTTGGTATAAGTTATTTAATCAGACTAATTTGCATGTCACGTTTCCAACATGAGTATGGAGATGGATGGCCCAGAGGGTGTGCAAGGTCGGCACACTTACACAGAGCTCTCAAATTTTTAGGGCCTAATATCGCTAGATGTTTATTATTCTAAGTGCGGGTCTCATTCTCTACACTGAAGAGGGGGAATGCACTGTCATTCCCTATAACTTTATTGCCTTTTTTTATTTAATGAATTCTGTTAGTTTTAAAAAAATCAAATTCAGCAATAACTTTAGAGTACTAAGTACTCTTTAAAAAAAATAAATAAAGCTCATTACGTGAATTTTGAATAGAGCCAATCTTGATTTTGAATCACCACCGAACCAGCATAATGAATCGCGGGACAATGAGTATGTGTTGGCTCGTGCCTCTTTGTGTACTTTTTTACATCTTTAAAAATAAATACGAGTATTTAACCTTTTGCAGATTTTGTTCCATTTTAAAAAAGAAAAACTAAAACTACGTCGTAATCCGCAAACAGCAGGACCGAATGCTAGCCGTTAACGGCTCTTTGACTATTTTTTTTTTTGTATTTTCAAATTTCGAAATTCAAACCAGTCCCACGCCAAACGTTCCCTTAATATTCCACGCTCCACTAACCCTCTTTCACTCTCCAACTTCCATTTCCCTTGTAATTTTTTTCCTTCAGTTTCAGAGAGAAATTTAATCGGAAAATCACTTCATTTTCGTCCAGCAAGAAGAATTGCCATGGGAGCTTCTGGAAATTGGATCAAATCGCTGATCAATCTCAAGAAATCCCAGTCCAAACACGCCACTGTGAGTTAAACAATCATATTTTCATATGATTTTATTTTGATTTTTTCCTATTATTTTTAATTTAAAAATATCAAATTGCCTAGGCGAAGGAGGGAGGGACTTGCAGAGTGTGGAAGCTATGGAGGAGCGGGTCCGGCGGCGGCGGCCGGGCGGGGAAATCGGAGAAGTACGTGGAGGATTCTGAGGGATCCATATCTTCCTTCGTCTCCGACAGCGCTTTGGCGGCAGCCATGGCGACGGTGGTTAGGGCTCCGCACAAGGAATTCGTCTTGATGAAGCAGGAATGGGCCGCGATCCGGATCCAGACGGCATTTCGCGGATTTCTGGTAACAGTTTTCGTTCCATTCTATTCATCCATAAGTCTCAGCAGCCAGTAATAAGAACCCTAACCCTAACCATAACCGTAGTTTCATAAACTCTCTCACTGGTTTGCTATGATGATGATGATAAGAACATTTTGCTGATCTGAAATTGAAGGCGAGACAGGCGTTGAGGGCGCTGCGAGGAGTGGTGAGGATTCAGGCGATATTTCGGGGGAGGCAGGTGAGAAAGCAAGCGGCGGTGACGCTGAGGTGTATGCAGGCGCTTGTTCGGGCTCAGGCTCGGGTTAAAGCTCAATCCTCTTCCCAAACCAACGTCGATCCGATCAAACAACCATCCGATGAGGTAGATTTATGCCCTGTCTCCTTCCCAAAATTAAGTTTATTCAATTGCCCAACTCATAAATACATTGAAATTTGCAGAAGGGGTGGATCGACAGCCCGGGGACAGTAGAGGAAGCGAGAAAGAGGTTGCAGAAGAAGCAAGAAGGTGCAATGAAGAGGGAGAGAGCTATTTCTTATGCCAATGCAAAACTGGTACTGTATATTATTATTTTTATTACACATTGCCTCTTTTCAAAGTTAGTGTTGTCCATATATATCTCAATTTCTTAGGAAGAAGATTGCTTCTATTTGCAGCAAACAAGAACCAATTTAAGCCCTTCAAACCCAAGAGGCACAAGAAAGGTGGAGAAGAGTGAGGAAGGGGACAACAGCTGGCTGGACCGTTGGGTGGCAACTAAGCCATGGGAGTGCAGCACAAATCTGGAACACCACAACAACAACAGTAATTTCTCAGGTGTGAAGATAAAGAGGAACAACATTTCCACCAGAATTACAGCGCCACCCGCGACAACAACAACAAGCCAGTGTTCTTCTTCATGGTACCTGGGTAACAACAACAGTGACAGCCCGACAAGCAGTCCTTCGCCAATGTCGCCTTCCAGCAACGACAACAACAGCAGCAGCATACCGAACTACATGATTCCCACGGAGTCGATTAAGGCGAAGTTCAAAAAACAGCAGAGAAGGTCATGTAACAATGGTGGTGGTGGCAGTGGCGGTGATGATAGAAGCAGCAGCAGCATCCAGAGGAATTCGTCTGAGGATTTTCGGTCGTGCGGGAGGAAATGGAGCCCACTTCGCCCTCGTTCGGTGACGAGGGCAACTGCTGCTGCAGATAATGTCAAGAATTTGTGCAAGGATCTATATCCACCTATGCAGCAGCAGCAGCAGCAGCAGCAGGCAGTGAGATGATCGTGATGAAGAATCTTCAAAAAAAACTTACTGGTTATTTTTGTGTGTGAAAATTTTAAATGTTTCCTGGTGTCAACATCTTGTTGTTGTGTGTAGAAACTGATGATTAAAAGATTGAGCGGGCATACACAAAAATTTTCATAGTTTTTAATATGTCATAGTTTTTAATTAAACCGCTTAGTTGATACTAGAAACTAGCTTGATTTGTAATGACTGTAATGAGTGTTGGGGCTTGATTGTTACCACATGTATGTTTTTACAACTTTTCTTTGTTCATATTATTGAATTTTTCAAAGATCTATGCAACTCTATATGTTTTTGAACCCTAAGATTGAAAGAAATGTATTCTATTGTGTGCATTGTTTTACAGTGCTAGGGCCACCATTGATCTTTGGGTGGTATATGTTAATATAGTAGTAGAAGAAATTGTCGATTGTCTCATCCCCTTCAAATATAATGGAAGCTGATAGTTTAATCTATTTCGTTCTAATGGGGATGAGCAGTATTATTTACGATGGGATCGGTTCTATCTTTGTTTTTTACAATTCATCCAAACTAATCTAGTTTTCCTGAAAAAGTAGGGACTATTTTGGACTAGTTTGGACCGTTCCAAGTCTGATCCTTAATTAATTTTATTTTTAAAATTTTTAAAGTTTCAATTGTTTTTAAATTAGAATATATAAACCATAACTTTTGATTATCTATTTTCTTATATTACCATAATTGTTGATTTCTACATAGTGTTTATGCAACATTAACTTCTTTTGAGGTTCAAGTTGAAAACCAATCAACACAAAAATAGATTGTGAGTGTATCTTTGAAAATTTTTATTTTGTTACGCTATATTTCTAAATTTAGGGAGTAAACAATAGTGTAAACTAGCACTCTATTATATTACCTGTCCTAGTTTCAATTGTTTTTTTATAGTTCAAATTAATAAATTTTGACCATTACTTAAATAAAACCAATATTAGACATTGATACAAAATATACTACTAGATTCATTTTATAAAATATTTTAAAAATATTATTTAATCTATTTAATATACCATACAATTATTTTTTAATTATAAGTCAAATGTTAAAACTAAAAGTCAAAACAAGACAAATATCCAAGGACAATAGTAGCATAATATTGATGTTGATGGCGATATAGGCCGGGAGACCCGGGTCCATAAGTGTCGAGCTCGACCAGATCCATTTTCAGACCGCAAGCAATAGAAGGCACAACAGGAGGGGGGCACGCTCGGTCGTGCTCAAGGCAAGCCAAGGAAGGGCCCGCTTGTAACACTCTAAATTCGTCCAGGTCTGCAGTCCCTTTCAGACTTTAAGTATTAACTTGGTATTGTAAAAATTTAAAATATTTCAACAGTTAAAACTTTATTTCATCATCATAAAATATTTAGAAACAGTAACATAGTATCAAATTGTGGAAGCTGAATAAGTAATTTTACATCATAATCATTAATTTATTTTTGAAATAATTTTTGAATAGTTCAAAACCATCACACATCCATCTGACATCTTGTGTCTCCATCTGCCACCAAGATTAATCACATCATTCTTTATTTCGTTTAACTGTGTGTAGCAAATAAATCATACTACATGCTCAGTGTTGAAGCTGAGTAAAGGTATCTGATGCATCGAACATTTATATAAATTGAATCACAATTCATAATCAAATCATCTGATATCATGCACTTAAATTATGTGAACAGTGCTCTTAAATTCTGCTTAGCGTGAGCTAAGGCCAAATCATAAAATGCTCTTAAACTATTTTTAGTCTAAAGCCAAATCATAAAAATGCTCTTAAACTATTCATAGTCTAAGGCAGAACACAAAATCTTGATTTATTTTACAAGTCTTTATAGGACACGCTAAGATAACTGAACAGCGAACTACTCACTGTCGGGTGGGTGGTATCTCCAAACGAGTTATCTTCTAGTTTGATTTGTAGATCACATAAGTACGTTTTAACCCGGACCCCAAACTTCATACCTGCAAGGCCCAACTTAACTAATTCACATGTGGTCTATCTTAAAGTTCTTCTAGATTGCCTTGATTGTTTATCATCTTCATTTGATTAAGACATTATTTATTTAATCATGGTTCGATTATCACAATCAATAAAAATAAACATTATCATAATATTTAATACTCCCTCCGTCCATGTATGATCTTCCCATTGCGCGTTACGAGGCTTGACCGACTCTATTTTTAATTTAATTTAATTGATTATACGAGTAAAATTTTAAAATAAAATTTATATAGTAATAAACTACATGAAAAGTTCTACAAAACTAGAGGTGACAAGACTATATTATTTTATGAAATGACTAGTAAAATTGAGTAAACAAAGTGAGTAAAGTTTGACCATGTGAATAGTAACTGGGAAGATCTATGGTGGACAGAGGGAGTAACAAATAGCGGTCTAGCATCAAGTGTTAACACTCTAGCTTACCGTCATGCATTAGATAAAGTTCTTAAATTTATTAAAACATCAAATTTAGTTTGAAAATGATATTCGTATTGGTTTATAGTTGCATGGTATCAAAAATAGGATTTTACCATTCAAAAATCAGGTTTGTGGAAAATAACTCGGATTAAAAGGTACCTGTTACGGTACCTTGGTACTGGTGCACGGTACCTCAATAATTCCTAGACGGTATGGGGTACCGCCTGGTGTCAGGTACCGCTAGAGGAATTTGGCTTGTGATGGTATCCCTCTACCGTACCAAAGTATGGCCTACTGTTCACGCGGTACCCTTGTACCGTCTAGGTGGTACCACGATACCGTGTTTGCGCGAGGTTTGAATAGTGTCATCTTCAACCTCGCTCGAGTCAATTTTCAAACACTTCATTTTTAGCCATCAAACTTCAATTAAATTATATAGAAATGTTCTCCAAAGTTCATAGATCATTTTGGTATCGTTAATTTGAAGTTTTAACAATAATTTCAAGGTTTATGATTCTTGGTTCTTCAAGCATGACAAACATAAAACTCAACCAAACGACCGTTATGAACGTAGAAACGATCTATATGAATATTTACAAACCTGCGAGGATTGTTACCAACTCCGACGACCTCTCACTCTATGGACAACACCAATGAACTCTCTACACTTAGAGCTACCTCTTAGAATAGATTTGAAGGAAAATGGCAGAGAAATGGGAAGGGTTGAGTACCCCTAATATAGAAAAGTCTTGGAGGATGAAGCTAGACCAATCCCCGTAGGTTGTGCGTCACTGGGCGAGTTAGTGGAGAAGGAGGCTGTAACACCCTAATCCGTCCAGGGTTGCAGCCCTTTTCGGACTAAAGTATAAACTTGGTATTCGTAAACATTTAAAATATTTCAAATATTTAAAACTTTATTTCATAATAAATAATTCAAAATAGTAACGGAGTAATTTAATGTTGCGGAAGCTTAATAAAACATAATACAAACATAATTAATTTATGTCTTTTCAACAGTAAATTAAATGCAAAACACACATCCGTCCGATTTTCTCGTACCATCTGCCTCCAGGAAATCATTTCTTCATTCTTTTTGTTTACCTGCGTGTAGCAAATAAATTATACTACACGCTCAGCGTTTAAGCTTAGTAAGCATATCAAATGCGTCGAACATCCAAATAAACTAAATCTAAATTCATAATCAAACCCATTTGATATCATGCACATAATGTTCAGTTCAGGTACTCAATAATCATAAGTCAATATTCAACATTCATTATATTATTTTCACATTTTATCCGTCATTCATAATAACCACAATATTCAATTCAATATTTATTCATATTCAATATTCAACCATATCCTTATACTATACTTAGTCTAAGGCAAATCACTTTAATATTTTTCAACCCTTAAATGAATTCTAGTTTAAATTATTAAACTATATTCCAATATAAAGTACTCCTAAATAATCCTTAAGCTAGACCTAGTTTAAGATAAAAGGGTTTTGAAAATCTTAAACTTACCTTCACTTAAGGCCAACCAAAAAACCGACAGCGTAGTGTTCACTGTTGGGTGGGTGGTACCCCCAAACGAGTAGGTACTCAAGTTTGGTTCTTGGATCCCGTACGTACGTTTTAACCCTAGCCACCGGGGTTCATACCCGCAAGGCCTAACTTAAATAGGTATATCTTAGAGGTCTTCTAGATACCTTTCAAATCAACATTAATATGGGTATATCTTAGAGGTCTTCTAGATACTCTTAACAATACATTTTATTTTCACAATCATCAATATATTCATTATGATTTAATCATTCACAATTATCATTTTTAATCAGAATATTCATCAAGATTCAATCATCATAATAATCAATCAATAATCATTACCATAATCATCAATCAACATAATATTCAATAACAATTAGCGGCCTAGCTTCGGGTGTTAACACCCTAACTTACCGTCATGCATCACATAACATTTTTATTTGTTAAAAAAATCATTTTTGTTATGGTAAATCATTTTTCCAATGATCATAATCAATTGATGGATTTTAGAGTATATATTTTCCGAATATTTTCGGAACAGGATCTGGACTTAAAAAAAATTGATTTTTAATTTTTAAAAATAATCAATTAATACCTAAAAATCGATTTTTATATTTAAAATAATCCATTAATAGCTAAAAATAGATTTTTATATTTTAAATAATCAATTAATTGCTAAAAATAGATTTTTATATTTTAAATAATCAATTAATTGCTAAAAATCGATTTTCATATTTTAAATAATCAATTAATTGCTAAAAATCGATTTTTATATTTTAAATGATCAATTAATTGCTAAAAATCAATTTTTATATTTTAAATAATCCATTAATTACTAAAAATCAATTTTTATATTTAAAATAATCAATTAATACTTAAAAATTGATTTTTATGATTAAAATAATCGATTAATAACGTTAAATCGATTTTTATGATTAAAATAATCGATTATTATTATTTTTAAGTATACAGACTATACAAATTTTTAATCGAATATTAGGAAGGAAATAATCGATTTTCGGCCACTGTTCATCATCTTCTTCCTCTGTTCAATTTTTAACATTATCATTTTTAATTACCAAACTTTAATTAAATTATATAGGAATGTTCCCCAATGTTCACAGATCATTTTAGAGTCATTAATTTGTAGTTTTAACAACAATTTCTTGGTTTATGATTCTTGGTTCTTCAAACATGTCAAACATAAAACTCAACCAAACGACCGTTTATGAACGTAAAAACGATCTATACGAACATTCTAATCACTAGATATATCTACGGGTTTACCTCGAAGCTTAATGGAGATTTTGGAAATTTTCCGGTGAAACTTCCGGCAAGGATTGTGGCTATCTCCGGCGACCTCACACCAATATGACAGCACCACTGCGTTCTACACACTCAAAGCTAACTCTCAGAAGCAATTTGGGAAGAAATGGTGAAGAATTGGGTAGGAAGAGGTGGTCCTTATATAGCCTTAGTGAAGAGGAAACAGACACGGTGATGACCTCCTTTCGACTGTTTCGGCGGCTGAGTGGAGTGGGCTGCTATCTTCTCCGATTCTAAACGTAAGTCCCTAATTGGGACTAATTTGGTCCCAGTCGGGGAACACTTTTTGGTCCAACTTTCTCCGAATTGAAATCCGATTAAACCGTTGGAATCGGACAGTCAAACTCTACATAATGATAAAAATTTTATTATTTATTGACCAACTTTATAATTTACATATTTTTGGGTCCTTCTCAGTAATTAATTAATTATCAATTAATTAATTCTGATAGGCCTATTTTCGGGGCGTTACTCGGACTAATTTTCGTCCCAATCGGATACACTTTTTGGTCCAATTTTCTCCAAATTAAAATCCAATTATACCATTCCGACCAATCAGTCAAACTCTTCGCAACGATATAATTTTCATTATTTATTGACAAACTTTATAAATTACTTATTTTTGGATCCTTCTCAACAATTAATTAATTATAATTTAACTAATTCTAATAATCCTAATTTCGGGGCATTACATCGCTCATCATAAGCGTGCTCGGCGTCATAAAAGAGGGGGTCGTACTCGTCAACAGAAGGGTCTGCTTTGGAGTCAACCCCTCGGGACGAACAAAGCTCTATAGCAATTACACTAGCATCATGAGAAAGTTATAAATCATAGTATAAGACAAATGTAATTAGTAAGTCCATGAATTGCGACCAATGTTTGACTAGGGCTTGGCCCACTATGAACAACCAGTTGAATCTTACAAAAGTGAGGTCTTGGGAGAGTCTGTGTATGCAAACCTTACCCCTACTCTAAAGTAGTGACATTGTTCCCAAAGAGATCCATGTTTCCAGCACCACAAGTAATCATGTAAGTAGCTTGACCTTTATGTTTAAAATATCTAGGGGTTGTTACTGAGTGACCTATGATAAGCGATGAAAGTTGCATTGACTAGTTTTACTTCATACTTCAATATTAAAAGAAGTGCATATCGTTTAAAGAGTCATTTTAGTTTGTTTTTAAACATACACTAAAGCAAAAAAAAGTGAATCTTTGGAACGATGAGAGATGATGGAAGTGTGTGGCCCCCTATGTTACATATATAAATAGATCCCTTCATCCTCATGGAGGGGGATCAGATACTAAGCATTCCATAGATAATACATTGAGCTTTTCTCTACTCTTTTACTACACCATTCCATAGATAATCAAGAGTTATCATCCTCAAAATACCAAGGAAATAACCCATCGTCTCACACAGTGTCGTGTCCACCACAACACCTATCAAAAGTTCGGTAGAAAACATGAACATATTATTGTTCACGAGTATGCTCGAAGATGCCCTTCATATCTCCGAGAAACCCTCAATCACCGATAGGTGGGGGTCTTATGGGATTGCAGGTCCAACAACATTCCACCACCTAAGCTGTTGTAGCGCGCGTAGTCAGGCATCCCCTAGTCGATATTGAATGAATAGGCCGCACCAGCGAAGAAGTCGTTGGCCCTTCCTGTTGTGATTCCGACGCTAATGCCGCCACCTATCATAATGCAAGAAAAAAAGTTTGCTCTAGCAGGCATAGATATAGTGGCTCCCCTGAAAGTGTTTTGTTGCCAATGACTCATGAATGTAGGGACACTAGTGAACAATGACGTCATCTAAAATAAAAAACTCATGTCCGTAAACATTCGAGGAGGGACAATAGATCAACACTCCCTCACAAAATTTGTGACATAGTGTCCACTCCATCAAGCCAAAACATGTCGACCTTAATTTAGCCGCCATGGACGGCACGTGGACTTAACAAACGCCGAGGTCCAACCTCAAAGATTCAGGGACACATTTATCACCATGAACCAGGACATTATTGTGAGCATTGTAGCTCAGAGAATGCCTTCAACTATAGTTGTGACTATGAGCCAAGGATCGTGACTAAGCAGGCTCACATGGCCGCTGGATATCCGTGGGGTCCAAACCTTCTACAGGGCCTTACCTTCCATCATTAAGGCCAGCCCAATTGATACTAAGAAGGCTGGACCTAGAGTCAAAAGACCCGAGGGACCAAGTTTTGGCAGACGTTACAAAGGAAGTGGCGGACCTGAGGAAGCAAGTGAAGTGAGATTCATCCTTGAACCTTATAGAAGTGGATTGATGTTAAACTGGTGTTTGTTTCATTGATACAAAAGAATATAAGTATACATCGATGATATAAACGAGGAGTCCCGGTGATACACACGAGGAGTCCAACATAACTAGCCCAATACAATGAATACTTCTATTATGCATAAAATACATGGTCTAACACTCCTCCTCAAGTTGGAGCATGAATATCATAAATGCCCAACTTGGATAATAAACAGTGAAATAGAGGACCGGACAACACTTTAGTGAAGATGTCCGCAATATGGAGACGCATAGGGACATAAGCTGTGACAACATGATTTCTTTGGATGCACTCCCGAACAATATGACACTCAATAAACGAGGAATGGCCACATAAGGAACATCTAAAGTAGCCAAGAGCCCACACAACCACCTTATCTCGGTACATGCATTAGAAATGGACCGATACTCAGCCTTTGCCGTAGAACGGGAAACGGTAGTCTGCTTTTTAGTGCGCCATGAAACCGGGGAACCACATAACAGAATAAAATACCAGTGATAGAGCTTCGAGTAAGCAGACAACTTGCCCAATCTGAATTAGAAAAAGCAGTAAGAGCAAGATTACTATCACTACGCAAAAGAATACCCTGACCAAGGTGTCCCTTAAGATACTGCAGGACACGAAGAGCTACCTTCAAATGGTCAAGATGCGGTGCATGCATAAACTGAGAAAGCGTGTGGACTGCATAACAAATATCAAGACGAGTAATAGTCAAGTAAAGCAAACGGCCCACAAGACGACGATACTTGAGGGGATCTCAAGTCTCAGCACTAGTAGAATGAGCCAAATCATGATTGACTAGCATGAGAGTATCAACAATCCTACAACCTCGTGAATAATGTCAAGAGTATACTTCCGTTGATTAAGAACCATACCATCATGGGAATGAGCACACTCAATCCCCAAGAAATAGGGCACAGGACCAAGGTCCTTAAGATTGAAATAGTCGTTCAAATACTTCTTAAAAGAGGAACACAAGGAACTGTTGTTACCGGCCACCAGAATATCATCAACATAAACAAGGATAACCAACATGTCTAGGCCACGTCGTAGAACAAAAAGTGTGATCCGCATGTTCCTGGAGAAATCCATAACGCTGTAGAGAAATATTGAGTTTAGTGAACCAATTATGGGGAGACTGACGAAGCCCATATAAGGATTTATGAAGACGACAAACCTTCCCAGGAAAGAATTGAGTATAACCTCGAGGAATTTTCATATAGATCTCATCATGTAAATCCCCATGCAAAAAAAGCATTATTAACATCCAACTAATCAACCTGCCAACCTCGAGCAACTACAATAGATAACTAAACACGAACAGCGGCTAATAACTTTGTTAGACAATGCGTGCAACTCTAGAGGTGGGTGAATAGAGTTGTTGACAATGTTTAGTGTTTTTTGCAGGATTAGTGTGTAAATAAAATAAACGAGTATGCAGTGGAAATAAAAGAGAGAAGGCAAAGAAAACTCCGATGTATACTGGTTCACCACCTTGTGGCTTGTCCAGTTCCCCGAGAGACTCTCTCGAAGCTACCACTACTTATCAAGATTGAACGGGTGCTTGACAAACCGTTTACAAACCGAGAACTTGAATCCCACAAGCCTCAACACAACCGCTGATAGATGTGCCCTTTAGAAGACTTCACACCCAAGACTTAAGTGACATAAGTCTTGTAAAACAAGAAGAACAATCTTCTTCAACCTCTCAACATAAACTCTCACAAAAGTAGAAATGAGAAATGATTTAGCTCTAATGGATGACAAGAACACTCCCTTGAAAACAAATAGTTTTCTCTCAAAATATATGAATTTGATGAAGATTTGAGTGGAGGATTATAACCTCAAGATAGGGGGAGTTCAGGAGTGCTTGTTCATAGTAAAAATGACCAAAGAATGAAGTTAATAAAGGAGTTGAAGGAATATATATCTGTTGGACCCAAGAAAAAAGGTGTTATGCTGAAAAACACTAAAAACTCAATTTTCTTAAACAAAAAATCGATTTTTTTGTTCTGCCCAAAATTTCTCTAATGGACGAAATGATAACCGATTTTTGTCAAAGTGTAAAAATCGATTTTTGAAGCAATTATGTCAAAACATAATGTACACAATCATGTATGCGAGGTAAAGTGCTATTTTGGATTTAACCACTTGTTTGGGACATAAAAATCAAATGAAGAGGGTCCCCAACAAGATAAGATAATTCAAACTCAAAATTTGAATTATGAGAATATATTTTTGGTGTAGAAAATGAGTCCCAAAAATATTTTGTGTCCAATGATGAACACAAAAATATTTGAATAAAATATTTTTGCTTTCAAAAAATATTTTCTAATATCAAAATAAATATTTTGATAAATGTTTGACACATATTTTGTAACTAACTCAATAAATGTATTTTGAACAGTTAAAAGGATTTTTCAACTGACTCTAAAAATATATTATTTTTTATATTAACTCTCATAAAAATAATATTGGAGATAAGATATTTTTGTCATCCTTACAATTATTCCTAAGACTCAAACAAATTAAAAGTCTTCGGAAATATTTTTCTCCTCCGAGTCCTCCGTTAGGCGCTCCGAACGCGCCTTGGACTCCAAATAAAAACCTGTGCACCTTCTTGAATACTTTAAGGAATTTGCACTTCACGTCTTCGTGTTTGTCGTTGTAGCGCTTTGATCTTGACTTGAATAAATTGTATTTGTCAATTATCAAAACCTATAAGTCAACACTTAACAACACAGAAAGGGTTGAACTCATGCATTCCAACAAACTTTGCAACATGAGCAAATGTATCAGTATAATCAACCCCAAGCTCTTGATGGTTGCCCAAAACGACAAGCCGATATTTATCATGTTCCTTAGTACCATCAGAATGGTACTTAGTCCTGTACACCCATTGACAACCAAGGGCCAGGCAGTTAGGAGGAAGATCAAGAATGTCCCAAGTGTGATTACGCTCCAAAGCTAGATACTCAGCCGCCATTGCTTCGCGCCACGTAGCAAACTGAACAGCCTCATGAATATTTCATGGTACCGAGATGGAAATAATTACTCCTAGAAAACCTTTGTACCTGTCATGTAACTTATTATAATGAACAAAGTTAGTAATAGAAAACCGAGTACCAGACTGTGATGAAGCTGAACAACCCTAGAAAAATAATCAACATTATTAAAAAAATAATGAGCCCCAAAAGATATACAAGGTGAATAAGGTCCCCACAAATCACAATAAGTTAAATAAAAAATAGCATCAGCTTTATTATCACTAACAAGAAATGATGAATGAGTTTGTTTAGGCAAGAAACAAATTTCACAAGTCTGTAATTTTTTAACAACAGATTGTGATTTATAGGTACCAAGAAAAGGGAGAACAGTACATCCACATATGGGTGTCCTAACCGTTTTTGAAGAACAAGAGGATTGATATTTCTACGAGGGCTACGTTATTTCAGAATGAGTACTACATTATTTTAAAATGAGTATCACACTATTTCAAAATTAACAGTTATATTTGTGCGAGAATGAGTACTACCTGGATGTACTTATCTCTAGGTACAACCGGTTGTACCATATACCTTCTCTCTGGAAATTGAGGGATTTAATCTCCACTTTAATAATTGAGGTCCTCCCCCTTTCAATTGTCGACTATGTCTGGCGCAAGAACAAATTCAATTCTAATGGATGGAGACAAGCTTCGCCGGCCTTGATGATCAGGACTGAACATTCAGACTCGTCAGAACTCTGCCGGCTGACCTAGACAGATTAGACGGACGATCTGAACGCCGACGACTGATCAAATTGAACACCTATGATATGTTTTTCCGAATTTAGACGGCAACGGAACGGACCGACTGCTCTCTGGTGATGACAGACGGACGAAGGTGATGATGGACGATCAACACCTCTACTGCAACCAGCGATCGCCTGAAACGTGCGAACGTGGAGACAATAGACAACTGTGTGAAGCGAGCGAACAAGGAAATGATGGAAACTTCTAGGAACCCAAAAAGGCTCTGATACCATGTTTAGACTTTTTTTCGGTACTGCAATACTTGTCCAGTTTTGACTTTTTTTTGGTTCATGGTTTTCAATCTTTGATCTAAGATTAAATAAAATACATATTGTATTATAATTAGATAAATTAATATTTTGAAAAAATTTGATATAATAAGCTTAATAAAACTAGTTTTGTATCAATATCTAATATCATATCCATTTTTATTTAACTTGAGATCAAATTTTACCAATTTTAACTGAAAATAGTCAAAAATAAAGAAATATGTGGGTTGGTGATAGGGCATCGTGATGCACACATAACGCAATGTGGGCGCGTGATCGATGGGGAACATCGCCCTTCCCCGGCGTGACTGTAATATAATTGTTAAATATATTATATTATATTTAAGTAAAGTACATATTCTAATTATTATTGTAAATATATTAGTTTCCATACATCTACTCCTACCATGTTTAGGAGTCCTAATTCTTGTATATAAATGATGTACCTTACATTGAATTAATCAAGGAGAATACTAATTTTACATGGTATCAGAGCAGGTTTTGGCCCACCTCGTTTGTCAAGATGTCCGTCTAGATGTTCATTCCTAGCGGCCCGTTAGTATTTAGCCCAGTTGTCCGTATAGAGTATGTACTCAACGGCATGTGGCCCGTTTAACACGATTGCTCGTCTGGAAGTCCATACCCAGCGGCTCGTGGTCCTTTAGGTGATGACGCTCAAAAAAAGTCAAGGGAATGGGAGTTCATTTGCAAATGGTCAACCAGTTAGATTCAAAATGGCCCGGTTGTCCACTTGAAGGGGGAGTGTTAAGAGTATCCCACATCGGAAAAGTGTGAGGAAAATAATCGGTATATAAGATCTTGAGTTGAACTAACTAATCGATTGGATTTAATCTTTTAATGTGGTTTAACCCAAGCATACCTTTCCCACTCCTATCCCTACACTGCCCCGCCCCCAAACCCATACCACCCCACTTTCCCTCACCCCACCAATCCCCCTGCCGAACCACTGCCATACCCGAACCCAAACAACCCCAGCCCCCCACCCACCAACACCACCCCTACGGCCTTAACCCATCATTTTGACACTATGTCCTTGCAAGAACCTACATGGTACATGGATACCGGTGCATCTCACCACATTTCTTCTGACCCAGGTACACTTTCCCATGTCTCTTCTAGTACTTTAAATTCACCAACATATATCACTGTCGGTAATGGATCCAACAAAGCGCGCACTACGGGTGTTGGAACCCACACCCTTCCCACAAACCCCCCCCCTCTCCCTTAACCATATTCTTGTCTTCCCACACATAATACATAATCTCATCTCTGTTCGTAAGTTTACTCGTGGCAATAACTGTTCTGTTGAATTTGATGCTCATGGCTTTTCTGTGAAGGACCGTTCAAACGGGAACCGTGATGCATCGCTCCAATAATGATGGCCCCCTTTATCCCATGCACCATCCAGCACCAGCACAAGCTCACCATGCCGCCGCTGACTATCACCTATGGCATCGGCGACTTGGTCACCCTAGCCCGGCCGTCCTCCGTGGTGTCTCGCAGTTTTTACCTTTTTTAAGAGTCAAAATAATATGTTATGTCATGTGTGTCAATTGGGGAAACATGTTCGCCTCCCCTTTTACCCCTCTAGTCGTGTCTCTTATTTTCCATTTCAACTTTTGCACTCTGATTTATGGCAATCCCCGGTTCCCAGTGTAACAGGATTTAAATTTTATTTGCTTCTATTGGATGATTTTTCACACTATCTCTAGGTATTTCCTTTACAACATAAATCTGATGCTTATACTCACATTACTGCTTTTGTTGCTTATGTCAAAAATCAATTTAACACCACCATAAAAGCTGTACAATGTGATAATGGTACTGAATATCGAAACAATCCCCTCAAAAATATATTCACCTCCCTCGGCATTCTTTTTCGCTTCTCTTGTCCCCACACAAGTCAACAGAATGGCCATGCCGAACGCACTATTCGTACCATAAATAACTCCATTCGGTCTCTCCTTTTTCAAGCGAATCTTCCACCATAATTCTGGGTCGAGGCACTTCACATGACAGCTCATCTTTTTAACATTCTACCCACCACCACCCTACATAATCAAACCCCCCACACCATCCTCTTCCATTCTCCTCCCACATACTCCCACCTACGTGTCTTCGGTTGTCTTTGCTACCCAAATATCTCGGCCACTGCTCCCCACAAACTCGCCCCCGATCAGCCCGTTGTGTCTTCCTTGGCTACCCCTCCAACCAGAGAGGGTACCGTTGCCTTGATCTCCAAACCCATAAAATTATTATCCCCCGTCATGTTATCTTCGACGAGTCTACTTTCCCGTACAGTTCCCACGCCTCTGCGTCTGATCTCTCCTTCCTTGATACCTCGGAGGATGACCCCCCACCCCATGCCCATCTTCTCCTCCCTCAGCCCATCCCTGCCGCATCCTCAACAACCCCGAACACAGCCCACAGACCACCCAACACCCTCACGGCCCAGCCCACTATCCCGCATACCACCAGCCCACCCGTCACCCCAGCCCTCACTTCCAGCCCACCTGATTCCCAGAACCGCAGCCCACCCGTAAACCCCATACATAGCCCACCTGAATCCCATCTCCCTACGGCCCAAAACCCAATCCCACAACCAGCCCACAACAACCAGTACCCCATGGTCACACGCTCTAAATCCGGCATCTCTCGACCAAAACAAATCCTGAATTTGAACACCACCGCATCCATCTCCCCCCTACCCCCAACTTACCGTAGTGTGCGCAAGGATCCAAACTGGCATGTGGCTATGTGTGATGAATTTAATACTTTACTACGAAACGACACATGGGAACTTGTACCACCCTCTCCCTCCCAAAATGTTATCACCGGTAAGTGGCTCTTCCGCCACAAGTTTGGTCCCTCTGGGGAGTTGACCAGGTACAAAGCCCGATGGGTTGTTCGGGGGTTCAATCAGCGATTCGGAGTTGACTATGACGAAACGTTCAGTCTGGTTATCAAACCTGCGACGGTTCGGATCGTCCATAGCATCGCCATCTCATGAGGGTGGGTCATTCATCAGCTAGACGTCAAAAATGCCTTCTTACATGGGACACTCACAGATACTGTTTATGCCACGCAGCCATCTGGGTTTCAGGACCCGTCGAAGCCGCACTATGTCTGCAAACTTAAGAAGGCTCTTTATGGACTAAAACAGGCTCCCTGATCATGGTACCACAGATTTGCAGGATTCATTCGGACTTTGGGTTTTACTGGGTGCAAAGCTGACACATCTCTCTTCACCTACTCACAGGGATCAGACACGGCATACCTTCTCCTATATGTCGATGATATTGTTCTCACAGCTTCCTCGTCCACACTACTACACCGCCTCACCTCTCAGCTCAAAGGGGAATTTGCTATGCCTGATATGGGAGATTTACACTTTTTCCTCGACATTAATGCTCAGCGGACACCCTCTAGACTCTTCCTGCACCAGACTCAGTTTGCACACGACATTCTTGAGCGGGTTGGGATGACCTGTTGTAAGCCAATCTCAACCCCGGTGGACACAAAACCCAATCTCCCATCACGTGCTGGCCCTCCCGCCCATGATGCCTCCCTCTACAGGTCCATAGTGGGTGCACTCCAGTATCTCACTTTTACTCGCCCGGACATCACTTATGTCGTACAGCAGCTCTGCCTCCATCTTCATGCCCCACATGAGGCCCATGTCACAGCTATGAAGCGTCTTTTGCGCTACATTAGTGGGACGGCCACTCATGGCATTTGTATCACTCGATCCAGCATTGACTTTCTCCAGGCCTACTCCGATACTGACTGGGCAGCCTGACACACGATGCTCCACTTTCGGCTACTGTGTTTTCCTAGGCGATAATCTCATATCCTGGTCCCCCAAACGCCAAGCAACCACATCCAGGTCAAGTGTCGAAGCAGAGTACTAAGCCGTAGCGAATGCAATCGTCGAAACATGCTAGATCCGAAATCTCCTTCTTGAGCTTCAACTTCCCCTACGCCGTACCACTTTGATCTTCTGTGACAATGTAAGTGCGGTCTATCTCTCATCCAACCCCGTACAACATCAGCGTACCAAGCATGTTGAAGTTGACATTCACTTTGTTCATGATAAAGTTGCACTCGGACAGATAAGAGTCTTACATGTTCCCTCATCATCCCAGTATGCTGACATCTTCACAAAAGGACTTCCCTCCATCTTATTCTTGGACTTCAAGACAAACCTTGGCATTAGGCCGCCTCCTCAGCCGACATAGTTGGGAGCATGTTAAATATAATATATTATATTTAAGTAAAGTACATATTCTAATTATTATTGTAAATATATTAGTTTCCATACATCTACTCCTACCATGTTTAGGAGTCCTAATTCTTGTATATAAATGATGTACCTTACATTGAATTAATCAAGGAGAATACTAATTTTACAATAATGCGCGTGGTGGCCATCACGCCCATCAGGCGTCCCCCTCCTCTCACTCCAACTCAAAAGAGAAAGATGGGAGGTGGAGGGTTGTTGATATTTTTAGGAAAAATTATCTAGAATAATCCCACTTTACTCAATCTTTCAAAAGTAATCTGATCTTTCACTGTGGTGCATAATCATCTCACCTTTACTAAAACTTACGAGTTTCGAGTCGCTGTTAAATTGCTAGCGGCGGGTTAATTAAAATGGCATGTTCTGCAAAAAATGAAAGTTGGGATTATTTTGATGAATTTTCATTTTTTTAATTTTTTTGGAATTTCAATTTAAATTATTAAAATTACTTTCTACCTCTATCATTTCTTTTTCTTGTTTAAAGATTAGTCTTACTTTAAAAAAATAAAAATAATAGATATAAAAATAATAAAAATGAGAAAAGTAAATAAATGATATAAAATTAATAAAATAAATAAGGTAATGATTAGAAGCTAACTTGAAGTGGGTAAGAAATAAAATAAAAATATACGGAGTGGTGGGTTTTAGAGTAATATTTTAGGAACTATACAATGTATTAATGTATTGTTATAAACTGGGTACTTTATTCATCATAGTCAGGGTATTTATACATATAGGGAGGAGGTAAAGTCTAGGCAAACAAGGAAACAAATATTCTAAATGATATGGGTAATACATCTGCCATATTTAACATTCCTCCTCAGATATATCATCGTTCATTATACACTAACATTATGCTACTGGATAATGTTGGCTAGGTTTTTCAGGACTTATATTAACTGATACTACAAGATCAGTTGTGTTGTCTCATTAAAAACCTTACTAGGAAAACCCAGTGGGACAAAACTTAGTTAAGACAAAAAAAGTACATCATGTATAATATTTTGTCTCGAAATAAAATTATACTCCCCCTCACATAAATTTATATCTTTAAGCCTTCGAAGTCCAATCTTCTTTATGAGTTGCTCGAAACTATGTCTAGGAAGAGATTTGGCGAATAAGTCTGCCAAATTCTCGCTTGATGTAACTTGAAGAACATCAACCTCTCTTTTTTTCTGCAGATCAGATGTTGAGAAAAACTTTGGTGAGATTTTCTTCGTCCTGTCTCTCTTGATGTAGCCTTCATTTATTTGAGCTATGCATGTTGCATTGACTTCATATATAATCGTAGAATTCTTTTTTATTTTTCCAAACCGCATGCTCCTTGTATGGGTTGATCATCAAGCTCTACCATGCCCACCCTCAATCACTATCGTATAATGCTATGGATTCGGCTTGATTTGATGTTGTTGTTTGTGTTCGCTCAGTTGACTTCCAAGAAAATGTCGTGTTGCCATTTGTGAGCATGTAACCTGTCTAATTTCACAATTAAATTTGGTACCGGACCAAGTACTTCTTCTTCACCCTCTTCACACACACACACAAATATATTGTAACGCCCCGAAATCTGGCCCAAAAGAATTAATTAAATTGTTAGAGCAATTGATTACGAATTGGGCCCAAAAAGGGGTTAAAATTATAATTTGGATTTTAAGCCCAACTTTTATGTCATCTCGTAGGAAATATTTTTGTGATCGCGTCGGTTCAGACGGCTCGCAAATCGGAGTTATGGAGCTCATGTTATGACGATTTAATCAGGTATTTTGGGTCCGAAGCCCAATCCTTTTTGGAATGGGACCATTAAATAAACCTAAACTAATTTCAACCACATGAACCTTATCTTCTTTCGTTCGTCCTTCTTCTTCTTCTTCTTCTTTCTTCTTCTTCTTCTTCTTCTTCTTCTTCTTCTTCTTCTTCTTCTTCTTCGACTTCTTCTTCGATCGCCGCCGGAAGTCCGCCGCCATCATCGCCGTCCAATTGGAGCAGCCAGCCGCCGGCGTCGCCCTTCCCCAGCCTCGCCGCAGCCAATCGCCGCTGCCCCATCGCTCACCGCCAGGTCTAGCGCCGCCGACCACGGTTCCCAATCTTCGAGCCGCGGTCGTCGCCTCCATTACCGGCGTCGTTCTCGCCGTCGATTGCAGCACCGCCACGCCAAACGCCGTTGTTTCGCCTTCGCCGGAATCGAGCGCCGCCGTCGCCCTTAGCACAGCGGCCATCCTCGCCGTCGAGCTGCAGCGCCGCTGTTTCGCTTTCGTCGGTCATCCGCCGCCGTCGATTGCAGCGCCGCCAGTCGCTGCTCATCGCCGTCGAGCTGCCGCCTCGCCACTGTCGCCGGCGTCTGTCACCGTCGCCACATCCAGCCGCTGCCCCGAGTTGATATCGCCGGCAGATTAACCTCCACGCTGGATTGATCGGTCGATTTCGCATTTTGACTCAATTTGACCCGTTCGTTCGATTTCGTCGATTTGTCTTCCGTTCGAGCTATCGATTCAATTTCGGCGAAATCCAGGTCCGTACTATGAAGTTAATAGCATTCAGAATAGATTTAATGGTTTGGATCGTTATATGTGTTTATGCTATAATTTGGCTAAATTGGTTAATTGAATTAAATTGATTGTTTGAATTGAATTGTTGAGGATTGTGAATTGACTGAACAGGTTTGACTTTGACTTGGGTTAGGTCCTGTTTGACTTGGACTTTGACTGGATATTCTGTCGACGTAGGTTTGACCGAATGGTTAAATCCAAGACTTTAAAGAATTAGTTAAGTTAATTAATTAATTCTAATCGGTGATTAAGGTCAATTGGTTTATTGTGATTGAACATAGAAACTGGCCATCGCTCGGGCGGCTGCAGGGCCTGGTCAGTGAGGTTAAGACGTGCGCACGAGGGTCTGCGATCTTGGGTTTGAGGCCATCGCCCGAGGGATCCTACCTCCACCGAATTGAGGCTATCTTCGGTATTACGGATTGAGGCTATCTCCGTCATAGGCATTAAATGTTAAGTGGTTTGACTTTGGTGAAAGTCTAAATTGGTTTGACCGGTGGTCAAAGAGTTCATGAGAAACCCGTAACACCTAAATCGTTTTGAAAAGAAAGAAAATAAGTTGACTGTTGGTCAACCGTCTAAAGAACCGAATGTAAAGTTGAATTGATTTTTATTAAAAGGATAAACATATGCACGATCTTAATTGTTGAATTATTATGTTTATTCTTGTGCTACAATGGAGTACCACTCAGCGTCAATGCTGAGCGGATAGCGTTGTTTTCTTTTGCTGTCCGTAGGTGATCAAACAGATGAACCTAGAGCCGATCCCAGAGGGCATTGAGGAGGAGATGTACGATGGCGTGGCTGTCTCTTTAATCTGTTGATTATGCTTTATTTAATTAACTTTAATGCTTATTACGTTTTCGGGCAAGATCCCAAGTTGTTTGACTTTAAAAAGGCTTCCGCATTATTTTAAATTACTCCGATGAATTTTTATATGTATTGATAGAACGTTTGTTTAAAATTGTTTTGAAAATGTCGCAAATTCGGATACCAATTCAGTGGCACACCGGTCCGCTGTCTCACGGGTTTGGGTCATGCGGGTTGGGGTGTTACATATATATATATGAGTGAACAACCATGGGTATGTTCAAAGGATAAGCTTTGTCCATATTTGAATGTGTTGACATCTTCTGGATGTAGTAACTTATGGATAATAATCTAACCTTTACTGAAACTTGCAAGTTTTGGGTCGTTGTTAAATTGCTAGCGGCTGGTTAATTAAAAGGCCATATTTTGCATAACAAAATGAAAGTTGGGATTATTTTGATTAATTTTCATTTTTTAATTTTTTTGAAATTTCCATTTAAATTATTAAAATTCCTTCCTTTCCTATCATTTCTTTTTCTTTTTTAAAGATTAGTCTTACTTGAAAAAAATAAAAATAATAGATATAAAACATGCATTCCCGTTAGCCCATCGTTAGCAACTTAACAACGACCAAAAACTTGCTAATTTCATTTAAGTTTGGATTATTATGCATCACAGTGAAATGTGAGATTATTTTTTAAAAACTAGGTAAATTTGAGATCATGTTAGAATATAAATAACTGGTCCTGGGCCACAACTACAAACTTGAGCTTTTGGTTGATTTAGTTCCTTGACATGGTATCAGAGCCTCGTTGACTAAGAGGTCACGGGTTCGAAGCTCAGCATCACCCAGTTATAAAAAAATTAATGTTTCACGTGCAAGGCTCAAAAAAGACTACGCCTGCACGTGAGGGGACATGTTAGAATATAAATAACTGTTCCTGGGGCGCAACCACAAGTTTGAGCTTTTGGTTGAGTTGGTTCCTTGAGAGATCATTTTTGAAAACTTTTCCATATTTTTATTGGTGGTGAGTTGTGTTTCTCACATTTTTGTAGCCCGGTATGAGAATTTTTTCAAAAAAGTCTAATTCATCCACGATGTTTATATATTACGATCTATAAAATGAGTGTAGACTTTACGACCATACAAAAATTTGTCTTCATGTTTCTTATTCGTAAAATTAAGATGAGTTAAAATATTTGAATATGGCTTGTTAGGAGCAGATTAAAAGAGAAAAGGGAAAAAAGAGATGGAAAATATATTTTCTTGTTTGACTAGAGAGGAAAAGAAAAGAAAAATAGAAATAAAAAAGACAAAATATATTGTGAAAAAACAAATTCCACTCATTTTGGTGAAAAAAAACGAGAGAAACTATTTTCTTTTCTTTTCCTTCCAAATTTCTAGAAACTAATATATACTAGAATTTATTCATTTAAAAACATAACCAAGAAATCCATCAAAATTTACTTATTGTGAAAATCTTCCAAATCTTTGAATTCTGTAATGCTCACTCATAGACATTTTAAAATTAAAAATTTAATAGACATTTCAAAATCTAAATTGAATATTTTTCAAATTTTTACATGTTTTTTTTTGAATTCTAAATTGAATATCCACTCACTTCCAAAATTGCATAAAAAATCCTACAAAATTTGACTTGATTACTTCATCCATTCAAAAAATATCGTCTCATTTTGAACAAGGTGCAAAATCTCGTATTTTTAAAAATTATTCTATTTATAAATTAGTAAAAAAATTAAAAAACTCTTACAAATTATATATTTCAAAACATAATAAAAAATTAATAAAAGATTTAACCAAATTATTCTGTTTCATTTGATAATCAATAAAAACATATAAATAAACATATATGGATATGATATACTCCCTCCGTCCTTAAATAGATTACAATTTTTTTTTTCTCTCCTCTCGATAACTTTTGTTTGTTTACGCGATTTCATTAAGTATTTGATAAAATAAAATATTCTTGTCACATATAATTTTGTAAAACTTTTGACATAATTTTTTAATATATAATTTTTATATCTTACTGATATACCAATTTGTAAATAAAATAATTTTAAAAAATAAAAAATTTTACTTCGTAACCCGTAAGTTGTAATCAAATTGGAGACATGGATGTAGTGAGTATCAGAGCAAAGTACATCCGTAAAAGAGTATGCCCATCGGAGGATTAAAGTCTAGGATCATGCTACACTTACACCAAAAAAATATACCCCATTTGTACACCACAGGCTTGCACAAACATTTCGATGGTTTACACCGACACAAATGTTGGTGCGTTAATAAATATTCACACGGACACAAATGTTGGTGCGTTTAACAAAAATTAGTTTTACAACAACACAAAGTGTTGGTGTAAAACTGCAGGGTACAAATTGGGGTACAAACCTTGGAGTACACATAGCATAATCCTAAAGTCTATTCAAGAAGTGTTTCATCAAAATAGATTAGAGAAAAAAGAAGATTAGATGGTTGAAAGACTTGGGGAAGCTCAAAGACCGAGGAATGAAGAGAAAAAGACAGTGACTCAGTGAGTAATCAAATCTCCAGTCTCAAGAATCCCACCAAAAATGTTTTTTCAAGTTTTCGTATTTTTCCTTCTTGGCTTTGATTTTCTTGGCAACTAAATCCCTTCAAAATTCACCTTTCCTGGCAACTAATCCCCGAGAAGGGCACCTACAAGTTTTAGGTAGCCATAGCTACCAGGATAAGGAGTCCGGTTTGACCTTTCAGCCTCATACCCTGCAGTACTACTCCCTGATAAAACGGTGTTTCAGATTAATAAATCTAAGATCACTCGAAATGGTCGTGAAGCAGTGGAACTTCAAATCGGGACTTTAAAACTTCTATCTCGTCAATTTTAATTTACCTTACAGTTTCACAGGGAATGGGTTTGAAGCCCAGGGGCTTCAAACCTCTATTTTTTTTAATTTTTTAATGAACATTTTGTAAAACTAAAATAATGAAATTTCATTAACTAATGAAATTTAAACGACAATAATTCATTAAATAAAAAAATTATATTAAAAAAATAACATTTAATAAAATATACATTAATAAAAAACTAAGGCAAATTATATTTAGCATTGATCTCCTTTTGTCTTCTCTTGTAAAACAGATGTTTGAAGCCCGTCAACATATCCAGGTCGGTTTACATTATTTCGACATCTTCCTTCTCTTGCAGTCTTTCCTTCGTTTATCCTTCTCTTCTTCCCTAATACTGAAAACCCGGTAGGAGGCGTTCTTGTTCATCGCAGCAAAGAACTTTCCTCGATACGATCTCACATTGCATCTCTCATTTGCTCGGAACCTTAAAAAAATATATAATTGAATGAAAAAAAATATTTTAATACAAGTATATAAAAATAACATATATATAATACATATATAAGAACATATAAATTTTGGAAAATTTACCTAAATAGGACTAAAACATAATGATTTTATCAATATATGATTATTTGTTTTTATTTTCCAATGTAGGACCATTGTCATTATCCATTAGTCATTATTTAAGTAAAATGTCCAATATCACTGGACATTATTCTTCCCACTAGACATTATTAAGTACTATTTAGGGAATAAAAAAGTTCAAGTCTTACATTGGGAAATGACTTATGTTTTAGTCCTATTTAGTGTAAATTTTTCATAAATTTTACCAACGATATGATGCTCGAAAACGTCAACCCAAACGGACGCCAACAACGATTCTTCCTCCGGTGTCCATTTTTGAATGGACCGTGCCGCCTCAGTCATCGGCTTGTCACCCTTCGGTTTGTGATTCTTTCGGCGTGCACTATTTTTAGTGTACTTGGTTCTGATTGAGTCTCCAGAACTGACTCCAGGTCTTGAAGATTCACCGAGGTTTGCGTATCGTACATCGACGGATTACCGGCGTATGATCGGAAAATCCACATCGCTTCCTTATTTGGGTTGAGACTAGACGAAGGAACATTAAAACCGAATGGATTCATGTTAAAAATAAAAAGAAATACTTGAATAATTATTTTTTAAAAAAAATTGGAGAGAGAGATCTGTATTTGTGGTTGTGTTGAATTTTTTAAAACAATATAATGAATTAATAGAGAAGGAATTTTTTAAGCTAAAGGCATTATAGGCATTGTGGGGGGGGGTGGGGTTCTAATGGCAAAAAAGAGCCTGAAACACGCGTCAAAATTTTGACGCAATGAAGATGAATGTCGCTTAACGGGAGAGGGGAACAATGTTTAATGTCATCTAGGGGCGTTAAAATCGAATAAAATGCCTCGCGGCATTACACGTATTACCAGTGCTCTAATTGTATCCTAAACACTAGTATCACACCCATGCCTTGCATTGGTCATATTTATGTTACTAAATTAAAATTATTTTTCAACGTCACAGATTCAAAAATGCACTCAAAAGAAACGAATTACAAAAATCTTTGCAAATGATCCTATATATACTATGAAAAGTTTTTTGCTTATTCTATTTTCCTTTTTCAGAATTTTTATTTTTAAAATTACAATGTAATATTTTTGGCCAAATTACACGGTTGGTGTTACTTACCATCAACATTCCTTTTCTAACTTAAACTTTTAATTATCAACGTGTATTGATGATTCTTTCTTACCAAAACCGTGTATAAGAAAAAAAGTTTATTTAAAATACATATAAAGTATAAATGAAAACACACGCAAAAAAAAGAAAGTACCTTCAAATTTTGATGATTCTTTCAAGGCAACACTTTCAGTTTTTTTAAAGAAAGTAATTTTTTATATATACACGGTAATCGCAAAAAAAGAACATACCTTTTTTAATATTATTATTATTATTATTACATTGCTTATAATGAAGTTACCTTGTTTAGAATACGTATAAAATTAAATAAAAAAGAAAATATAATTATTTTTTATCAAATTTTGGTGTTCCTTACCATTTCAACATTCCATTTTTAACTTAAATTTTTATTTATCAACGTGTGTTTATGATTTTTTCTTACCAACACCGTGTATAAAGAAATCACTTTATTTAAAATAACTAAAAAGTATAAAAAGAAACACAACTGTGATTTTAATGTCAATACTTTAATGTATGAGAATATTTTTTGAGTTCAAGGCAACGCTTTCATTTTTTTTCAAAGACGGTAATTTTTTTATACACGGTAATCACGCAAAAGGAATATACCTTTTTAATATTATTATTATTACGTTGCTTATGATAAAATTACCTTATTTTAAAATACGTATGAAGTAAACAAAGAAACACAATTATTTTTTTATCGATCTTTTTTCACACTGTCATTTCAATTTCCAAATTTTTAAATTTCATTTATAATATATAATGTTGGACGAAAAAATATTTGTATGAGAATACTTTTATTCACACGGTACTATAAAAAGTACTCTGTAATATTTATACTTTTTATAAAAGGGTATTTAAAAGTTATAAATTTTATCTTCTCTGTTAGGTATACTTTTTATAACAAGGTACTATAAATAATATACTTTTTATAACATGGTATTATAAATTTTAAGGTATGGAATTACTTTATTACTCCCTCCGTCCTATAATGATCTTCTCAGAGCACTATTCCAATTCACGGGAATTTATATTTATTTGTGTTTTTTCATGGCCTATACGATAAAATAAAATATTCGTGTCACCACTTGTTTTGTTGAACTTTTGGTGTAGTTTTTAAATATGTATGTTTTATTTTTTATTTCTATACCAATATTTAAATAAAATAGATTGAAAAAACTTGAGATTTTTCTTCGTTTTGCGAACCGGGAAGATCATTATAGGACGGAGGGAGTATATTACACGGAAATTTAATTATCATAATTACCTTTTTACTTGACACTTTAATTTATGTAAAATTTGCACTAAATAGGACTAAAACATAATGACTTTCCCAATGTAGAACTTAAACTTTTTTATTCCCTAAATAGGACTTAATAATGACCTAGTGGGAGGAATAATGTCCAGTAATGATGGACATTTACTTGAATAATGACTACTTGATAATGACCAAAAGGCCTACATTGAGAAATAAAAACATATGGTCCTATATTGGGAAAGTTATTATGTTTTAGTCCTATTTAGATAAATTTCTCTTTTTTTATTCAATTCTTGAACCTTGGTGTCAATAAGCTCTTCCCAAATTTGGCCCCTATAGATTCCTCCCTTCTATTATAATTTGATAAAAATTGATTTTATATATATGCAATTGCCATTAAAAAACACCTACAAATTGTAAACTATCAATCTCCACTTATATTTATGCAAAATGTAACGGTAAATAAATCTCTCGAGTATTTTTAGAAGTATAATCTATACTATATTTAAAAAGAAGAAAATTTCCCTTTGCATTTTTCCGCCTAAACGGTCTTCAATCACAAAAGGTAAATGTTAAATGTAATAGTAGCATCTAGAAAGTAATAAATATTTATGAATTATAATGTACCATGTGTAATAAATTAAGAGAAATTTACCTAAATAGGACTAAAACATAACAACTTTTCCAATATAGGACCATATGTTTTTATTTCTCAATGTAGGCCTTTTGGTCATTATCAAGTAGTCATTATTCAAGTAAATGTCCATCATTACTGGACATTATTCCTCCCACTAGGTCATTATTAAGTCCTATTTAGAGAATAAAAAAGTTTAAGTTCTACATTGGGAAAGTCATTATGTTTTAGTCCTATTTAGTGCAAATTTTACTACAAACAAACCTATTTTGTACATCATTTCGTGCAGATAAGACGTGCAAAAAGTGGTAAATGTTTTTTATCCGAGAATCGACTCAAAAATATTGGATTTTTAACAAATGTATTACTGACCAAACTTGAAGATGATTGAGCTCGAAACATAGGTCAATCTCGATTGAACTCACACCTAACTTAGAGATGATCAAAAGGACCCCACCGGTCGGATTGGACTAGTCTTTTAGAAAGACCAGTACTATTTAGGACAAGATTGGTCCGGTCATTTTTTAAAATTGGACCGGACTAGTTTGGTATTTGTTAAAAAACAGAGACTTTTTTGGACTGGGTAGCATGCCTAGGACCGGTCCAAATCTGGTTAGGTCTCGATTTTATATGATTTTTAAAATGTTAATTTTTAGTTTTTTAGATAACCAAAAAGCATAGTTATTACTTCTTCCGCCCTTAAAAGATTGTCACAGTTTGTCAAACTGTGGCACTATTTGATCGTGAATTATGAAAAATATATATATATTTATAATGTAAATTTGATAAAATTGGGTTTATATCAAAATATAGTTTTGAAATATCAAATTTTTATAATATCTAATTATTATAAATTATATTTAACTCGTGGTCAAAGGGTGGCACAGTTTGACCAAGAAAGTCAAACTGTGGCAATCTTTTAAAAATAGATGAAGTATTTTTTAATCTAATTTTTCTTCAGTTACTACACGTTGTTGATTTTATAAAGTATTCATGCGTAAATATATTTTTCTAACATAGATGTTAAATACAACAAACAATTATTTTAAGTATAAACTTATACATTTGATTTTGTTATCTGAACTAGTTTTAGTCTAATCCCGAATTAGTCATTTTTTAAAAGATCACTAGTTCGGGACAGGTCTAGTCTTTCCCTCAATTAAGAGAATCAAATGTACTAGCGGTCTGAGATCGGACTAGTCCTAATTCCTAAAGATCACTTTGGTTCCACTGTTTCCCGGTTTGATATCAATCTATTCGGGTCAATTCTTTTGGTCCCAATCTCCGTGCTCTTCTCTAACCTGACCTAACTAACCTGCTAATTTAAGAGTTTTTCAAAATTATGTACTTTAATATATAAAATGATGTAATAAAAATAAACTTAGGTTTTTATTTTTTCTGATTATTCATTTTTTGCGCATAAACTTATATTTTGAAACAAATTTTTAATGATATCACATAAGTTATCTTACATTTTTCGTAAGTGATACATATCTAATTTTTTATATTATTCATAACATTGTTAAATGTATCTAAAATGTAATTTCAAATTCAAAATAACATATTTTAAGATATTTAATATATGTATTTTGATATTTTTTGATACTTTTTTATTTTTAGTGCAAAATGCATGGTGCTATATTATGAATTCAAATATTCTAAAAATAAATCTTATAACCCGTTGGATCAATGTGAACCGGAAGACATTGGATCATGAACATGCATGTAGTTCTCAAGCCAAACCCAAAGTTACCAAAATGATGTTACCTGAATCTAAAGTAACGGAACCCAAATTTGACCAACCGACCAATTTACCATCTCTATGCACATTAAGTAGTACGGTATCCTAGACAATCATTTATTGTCACACCAGGGAAAAATTGTTTTTACAATCTATGAAATGTTGTATCATATCACGAATTATACTCCATCTGTCCATTTTGAATCTTCTCAATGATGTATCATATCACAAATTGTACTCCCTCTGTCCATTTTAAATCTTCTCAATTAGACTTTCAGGGTCAATTTTAAAACATTGTTTTGAAATATTATATCTTTTCAATATATGTCAATTTATAAATAAAGATATTAATAGTTAAAACATTACATTAAAGACTTTGAAAAGTCAAATGGAATGATTCAAAGGAGAAGGAGGTGGTACTGGTTCAATTTGTGTGATTAAAAATAAGATGTGTTTAAATTATGAATTAAACTATGTGAACCCCAAAAATTATACTCTACTTTGTACCCCGAAGGCATGCACTAACTTTTAGTGCTAGTGTAACGCTAGTGTTATAGTTTACAATGACACAAAATGTAAGTGCAAATTACTTTGATTGAACTGACATTTTGTAGGGGTAGTGGGCACGAGTCAGGACAGTTTGAATTTTATACTGTCCTGCATTTTATCCCGTTTATTAAAACGCTTCGGGCCACAAGTTTATCCCTCTTTGTCTCTAAATATTCGGGATCTGGATAACACGGGACGGGTTCAAGTTTTTCTACTTTGTCATTATCTAAAACTAGATATAAAAATATAAAATACATAACTGGGAGGGAACCCATTTTGACTTGCAAAGTAATGAAAAAATGATGTATTTATTTAGAATGTTTTAAAAAGGCCAAAACAATAAGCAAATATGAAAAAAAAGTTACAACATTCAAAAGGTCAAGATTATAAGTTTCATAAAAACTATGAGCCACAAATTAGGGTGAATCGGGATAGAACAATCTGTATTTTTAGGTGTTCCGTTCCTAGTCCATTTTTTTAATATTCAAATATGGATATTTTTAGATCTATTTTGGGTAAAATAAAAATTTTGATATTTTTTGTGGTATATCATTACATACAAACGGGACAACGAGAAGATATTTATGTGCCCTAGTTTTGTCCCATTTTGAAATGGTTCGAAACAAATTTGGGACAAAATTTTATCATTCCTAACAAAATAGAAAATTACAGTGATGGAATCATGATATTTCGAGTCGGAACAATGATTTCGAGATCTTTGTCCTCTTCTAATATTTTGTATCATTGTGAACTATTAAAATACTGATCATATCTTTGGGTTACTACCCGGTTGTTAAATTATTGCATACCAAGTGAGGTAAAATAAAACATAGTTGCAACAAAAAAAACATGGAACAAAAAGGACCACAATTAATTTTCCTCTACTTCTGGAATGATGACTGTCAAACAAAGAGGAGCTCGGCAGTCTAGGCGCATACTAACTTCTTCCTCCTAATACACCTCTAATCCATAGGTTTATGTCAAACAATCAAAGGTCATGTTTTTTATGCAAATGAATGTGATAGTCAAAAGGGAAATGTCAATAACCGGAGAGAGTGAGATTTTGCAAGGACTTTCACATCATAAATGGTTAAAGCCACCACTCTTACCCAAATGTACTATGGTCCATTTTTTTCGTTTTAATTTTATCCTAAGTGTGAATGCACTAGTAATTTTAACTCAAATCTAGATACTGGAGTCATTAGTTAAGAAAAATGATATTTGTACCCTACTTTTTGCAATCGACACTTCCAAATACAATTGTAAAATCTGTACTAAATAGTACGAGTACCAAAACATGTCTTCTCCTAATGTAATACTTCATACTTTTTATTTCTTAAATAAAATTTTAAAAAAATGTCCAATGTTGGGAACAATATCAATTGACGGTGGATATTTACTTTGAATAATGTCTAATTGCGGTGGACATTTACTTGAATATGTCCGGTGAATATTGAACAATGATACTATATTGGAAAATTAAAACATATGGTATTACATTAGTAAATTAACTACTCCCTCCGTTCCTTAAAACGCTTCCATCCTAAATTTTTGCGCACATCATTAAACACTTTTACTCCCACCTAAAATATCTAAAATATACCCCACTATGTAGTTTATTGCGGGTAGAAGTTGTTTTAGGGGTATTTTAGACATTTTAGGTGGGATAGAAGTATTTTATGGGCTGCGCAAAAAATTAAAACGGAAGTGTTTTGTGGAACGGAGGGAGTATTTTTAGTACTATATAGATAAACTTCGCAATATACTTTCAAAATATCTCAGCCCTAATTGATGTATGACCAAACGAATAGGAGCAAGCTCTGTGTACTAATCCGTAAGTCTAACCCGGAGGTCGGGGTTTCTTGTAGTGACACAAGAATGTGGTGGACTTGGTGGACTGCTAGTATAAAAAAATGACCATTCAATGTTTTTAAAAAGCCCATCTCAAGTGACTAAACGGCAGATTCTAAGTTGGCTCTCGAGGATGAGACTCATTCTTTTATTATATTAGCCATTTAGAGTTTGCATTTTGCAATTTCAAATGAAGATTGTAGATTTAGTCATTAATAGTTAGGTGGATTTAGTTTTACCCTTATCGTTATAATCTCTAGTCTTCATTTAGAAAAATAAAACATTCTAATTTGCACGTCGAGCGTATCCAATAGAGGGGAATTAAGCTACACGTAGTTCAAAACAACGTTAATCAGATAAACTTTTATCAATAAGAACACTTATATAAAAGTTTGTTACCTACTCAATTATAAGCAACAAGAGTTTCAAGATAAAGGATTTGGAAAACAACGAAGGAAACCAAATTATTCGGTAGTTCTTTGATACAATTTGTTAATGTATTTTAGCAAGAGTTATCTCTGGACATGAGGAAAAACCAACATGAAAATAATTCATAAAATTGGAGTTAGTATTAATTAAAATTTGAATAGATAATACGGAGTAATAAATTATTTTTTCAACATTCTAGACAATTCATTAAATAATACGGAGTAATTAATATTGATGTACATACCATCATTAATTAATATTTCATTATTGTAGAATAAACTCTGAATAATTAATTATTAAATATTACAGAGTAAATTATTTCTTCATCATTCTATATTATCAATTAAATACTTACAGAGTAAATTATTTTCTTTCCAAGCGCCAGGATACAACTTCTCGTTCCAGCGCCGAAGCCGAGTATCGCGCCGTGGCCAACGCCGTAGCAGAGACGAGTTGGATCCGGAATCTTCTTCTTGAGCTGCAGCAACCCCTTCGACGTGCCACCCTTGTTTTTTGCGACAACGTCAGTGCTGTGTATCTCTCGACAAATCCTGTGCAGCACCAGCGCACCAAGCACGTGGAAGTTGATATTCACTTTGTCCGTGACAAAGTAGCACTAGGCCATGTACGCGTTCTCCACGTTCCCTCATCTTCGCAGTATGCTGACATCTTCACTAAGGGACTGCCTTCTTTATTATTTCTGGACTTCAGACAAAGCTTGGGAATCAGACCTCCTCCACATCCGACGTAGCCAGGAGCATAATAAATATATTGTATATATTTAATATATTGTATTATTCTCTTACCTTATTTGTATAGGTTTCCTTACCTTTGTCTCTCCTACCTTGATTAGGATTGAGACTCCCTTATATATACATGTAATCACAACTCTTTTGATCAATGAAAATCATAATTCTTCAATTCTATATTATCAATTAAATACTTATTAATAATAGATTATTTATGCACATATCTATATTTTTCTAGCACTTTTTCCTAGTCCACATTGTGGCAAGGGCACTATTAAAAAAAGTGAGAGCAGACACTTTTATTAATAGTCATGTCTCTTTAGTAAGAGAAACACACATTCATTATTTAAAAAACTTCTAATTTGAATTCAAAATGAATATTCAAGAACTAGGTCATATATATAAGAGTTATGATAGAATTTAGAATGGATTATGGATCATTAGTTCAACTCAAGAGCTCATATATCGATTATTTTACTCATGAACTTCCGATGTGAGATGCAGTTTAACAAGTTAACATGTCTCTTCAAAAAGTTGTGTCCATTTATTTAAAATTCAATTTGGAATTCCAAATAAATCCCCAACATGATTTGAATCATTCCAATACAATCACATAATCTTAAAAAAAAAAAAGATTGTGATTTTCTTTCCAATACAAAATCTAATTGAATGAGTTAAGTTGCAGAGTTATTCAGTGAGAAGTACTATACATACTACTGAGAAGATATTAGGAAGAAATAGAATCACTTGCTGGATAAGAAAAGATGGCCTGTCCTGGACTTGAATTGGTTCACTTTATTATCAGAGAGGAAATTCTTGGAGAAGCAGTTTCCTTTGGCTTAGCTTCATACACTACAATAGTACACTACTACTCAATACTGAGTGATTTGATGGGACGCAAGCATAGGCTTTAGCTTAATGCCTTGGGAAATGGGACCTGTTTTTTTTTGGACTTTCCTGTTTAAGGCTCTATTCTCTTTGGGTTAAAAAATTTGACTTTCAACTTTTTCTAATTTCTTTCAGTTTCTTCGAACAATAATTTAAAAATGAATTTATATATGATTTGATGAACATACGATGACATTATATCTCTAAATTTATAACATAACGAACAATTTCTTATATATTTATTTGGTTGATCATTTAATTGAGTGATTTTTAGCGACAGTATGAACCAAGGTTTAGCTAGCTGAAACCCAAATTTACCAACCAGGTTTCCATCTATAAATAACCCCCCCCCACCCCAAACCCAAACAATCTCTAGCTACCCTCTAACTCTCACTCACTCTTCTCACCTTCCCTTCTCAGCAGAGCTCACTCGGTTCCTTTTCTCTTTCAATTCCTCAGAAGAAAAAAAAAAGGAAGAATAATAATGAAAGTTGGCAGTTTTTACTGCATTATTATTTTTATTATAATTCCATTTCTCCTCCTCACCTTAGCCTTCCCTAATGCAGCAACCAGCAGACCCATTGCTCCCACCAATGCCACCACTCTTCCTCAGGTACACATACATACGTACATACATACATACATACATACATACATACATACATACATACATACATACATACATACAGTGATGATGATAATAATTAAAGAAAGATGTTTTTTTTAATTAATTTGTTTGAAATGTGGTTTTGGGAAGGTAGGATGGGGAGAAGAAGTTGGAGGAGTTGAGGAGGATAGGGTCATTTGCACCAAGATGTGAGCACAAATGCAGTGGGTGCAAGCCTTGTGTAGCCATACAAGTCCCAACTACAACCGCCCATTTAGGAGGAGGTGTGGGCACTACTGTTCTGTACACTAACTATGAACCTGAAGGCTGGAAATGCAAGTGTGGGCCCACCCTCTACACCCCTTAGTTAGTTGGATACACATTATATTAGTTAGTTCAAGAATCCAACTCGATCATGATGCATATACATGCATGCATTGGATTTGGATGTGTCCATCTTCTATATATATATATATATATATATATATATATATATATATATATATATATATATATATATATATATATATATATATATATGCATCTTTCTTTGGCTACATGTGTGTGTTATGGCTTTACAATTATCATATCGGAACTCGACATATTGTAGTCCTATCTTATTTAAAAAAATGAGTAAATTATCAAAATGATCCTTTGTAATAAGGTATTTTACTAATTCAGTTGTTTATAAATTCTAATTACCTACGTGGTCATTTATATTTGAAAATTATTCCTTATTTAGTCCTTCGTATATAATTTCCTACAATGGTGATACTTGTATTATGCTTGTATTGAGAGAGGTACATAGTAGCTCTAGAGAGGTACGTAGCAGCTCTAGAGAGGTACGTAGCAGCTTTGAAGATTCGTTTCAATCCTTCTCGGAATTGATAAACTTCTCGGTATTGATAAACTCATTCGTTTCACTACGACGTTCAACTCATTCGACCGGTCACTCATTCTTGGTAGAGGGAATTCTCGGTAGAGGGAAAGCCTCTCTAAGGCTTCTAAAGCGCGTGTTTTGATACGCGCTTATTTACCCCTGGCTTTGCCACTTGTTGGCTGTTTCCAGCCATGAAAACCCGCTCTTTATGGCCTCTATCCATACTTTATTTAAAAAGACATGAAGTCAACATATGGTTTTCCCGCCAAAAAAGTAAGACAATTACAAATGGCAGTTGTGAAGTTAAAATGGTAATTGGCCGAAATTATAGTAATAATTATTATAATTATTATATTTATAATAATTAAAGAAAGGTAAGTTAAATTGGCCGAAAGGTAAGTTAATAATTGTAAAGTTATAATTATTATATTTATAATAATTAACGTATTGAAAATTGGAAATAATTAAAAAAGGTAGGTTATAAAATTGCAAAGCGTAAGTTTTTAATAAAAATGGAATCAACGTATTATATGCTAAGAATAAGTAACTGTCATTTTTAACCTTTTTTTTGTGTTAGTGTGAAGTTAATATAGCTATTATTTTTATAACAATTAACGTGGGTAATATAATTACAAATGGCAATTGTGAAATTAAAAAGGTAAGTGGCCGAATTTATAGTAATAATTATTATAATTATTATATTTATAAATTATAATCATTAAAGAAAGGTAAATTAAAATGGCCGAAAGGTAAGTTAATAATTGTGAATTTATAATGGTAAGTGACCGAAATTGTAAAGTTATAATTATTATTTTTATAATAATTAACGTATTGAAAATTGGAAATAATTAAAAAAATGTAAGTTATAAGATTGTAAGTTATACAATTATACACCCAATTTCGCAAAAAAAAATAATTGGAAATAATTAAAAAAGGTAAGTTATACAATTATACACCCAATTTCGCAAAAAACAATAATTGGGAATAATTAAAAAGGGTAAGTTATAATAATTAACATGAGTAATATTAATTGGAAATAATTAAAAAAAGGTAAGTTATACAATTATATGCCTAATTTCACAAAAAAAATAATATTTATGGTAAGAATAATTATACACCATTTTCATAAAAATTTAACCCTTCTTATTATAATAGCCTATAATGTAGTCTATGAATAAGTCTTTCGAAATTTATAAAGCATTGATGTTTTTTACCTTAAAATAATATAATCTCCATATTCTATTTCATCTCATTTTTATCATTGAAAAATGATTTGGATTTAATAACATAAAAATGATCCGTGCAATGCACGGGTGTGATACTAGTAATGCGTTAAAACGTTCATTTTAACGCATATTTGCCTAAAACGTTTGTCCCTTAGGGACATCTTAAAGCAATATATTCTTCTAGTAGGTCCCGTAAGGACATTTTAAAGACATGCAGTTTATTTGTCCCTGCGGGGCATCTCATAGAAATAAAATTTTCTAGTAGGTCACGTAGGGACATCTTAATAAAAAACATGCAGTTTATCAGTTTTTGCAAGATATCTGTTGTAACACCCTAATTCGTCCAGGTCTGCAATCCCTTTTGGACTAGAATATTAACTTGGTAATCGTAAAATTTAAAACATTTCAAGCACTTTTATTCACCTCAAAATAATATTCATAATAGAAATAGTACGGAGTTTTCAATGTTACGGAAGCTTAACAAATCACAAAATATAATTAATTCATGTCTTTTGATATAACAATTTAAAACCATCACGTCCATCCCGACAACCTCGCTCCCTTCTACCGCCAGGATCATGCCACATCATTCTTTCTATTTTCTTGCGTGTAGCAATTAAATAAAACATACTACACGCTGAGCGGTGAAGCTGAGTAAGGATATCTAATGCATCGAACATCCATATAAATTGAATCTCAATTCATAATCAAATGATTTTATATCATGCACATAATATTCAATTCAATATTCATAATGTCAACAGTGTTCTTAACCTATTCTTAGTCTAAGACCAACTTCATAACAATGCTCTTAACTTATTTTTAGTATAAGGCCAAATTCATATTGATAACAGAGCTCTTAACTATTCTTAGTTTAAGGAAAATATAAATAACTGGCTCTTAAGTTTGGGTACCCCCAAACGGGTAGGTACTCAAGTTTGGTTTGTGTGTTCCGTATGTACGTTTTAACCCTGGCCACCAGACATCATACCCGCAAGGCCTACACAAATTACAAGGGATTTATCTTAGAGTTCTTCTACATAGCCTTAATAGTCAACATAATTTTCATAATCATCAATTTTAATCAAGACATTCATTTTTAAGCATGGTTCATTAATCACAATCAATAATCAGTAATGCCAGCTGATCGTGATCATGCTGAAATTGTGTTCTCATCAAGAACACAAGGTGAATCCATTGTGAGGGAATTTGCAGAACTTCTACAGAACAACTTAGTGGGAGATTCTTAGTTGGGTTAAATCCACGCATTCGAAAAATAATGAATGTGTCATCATTGATGAAGTTTCGAGCCTTAGTACGATTAGCAGAACGATCTGAAAATGACACAAAATCAAGAGGATCAACCAAGACAACCCTCGCGAAAGGGAAAAGAATTAGAAGTAGGACCATCTACTCAACGTAAACGAACACAGAATTTGCAAATTGACCCATCTCCAAGAACGAGGAAAAGGAAAAGTTGTCACTTGTGTGGTGAATATGACCACACTGAAGGTGAATGTGATCCCCATCCAAGTCAATTGGGCGGACCACCAAGAGAAACCACGCATGTGTTTGTAGAATCCCAAACATATTAGATTATGATCTACGTGTATAATTTATCATGTGTTTAATAATAAGTAATGCAACTGTTGGGTGAGGTAAGAATATTAGTGATATGAAGAATACACTAATATTATAATTTTCAAGCATGAAGCTCTTTCATAATTATTGAGCAAGTCTAAAATTTCAAGGCAATTCTGGAATCACTAATCAGAAAAATCAATATTCAAGAATAACTATGTATCATCTTAATAAGGAAAACAGTGACAGAATCACAAGTGTTATCAAAAAGTTCATCCAATCATTACAATGTGATAAAAACATATATTATTGTTATACATAAGTGTGATATGCATGTTTACAGTTATAGACATGCACAAGCCATGTGAAATCAGCTTGTTGACGTTATGTTAGTGAGAGCAACTCCATTAAGGATCGCTAATGAGAGTTCAAGTTTTGAAACTATAATTACGTATTCATCTAAGAAACATAGAATGATGAATATGGTAATAGTCATTTCCCAAAATACAATTATGTAAAAACGTCAAACCTGGAAAGAATTCGTCCTAGCTTGTACACAACGAAGCATAATTTGTGAAACCAACATTCCAGACAAGGTCGTCTGAGAATGATTCTAGAAGAAAAAAAAGAAAGAACCCCTGAAAACTCCAACAACATGGCAAGTGGAAGTCTAAAAGTATACACGACGCAAGTCTTCTTGAAAGAAATCCAAACACGTTACATCTATCATCCGCGTATATCTTTTCTCGAAAGAGAACATGTCATAGTCATGACACTCAACAAAAGAAAGAGAAAACAACTTCTCAAAATTAGTGTTTTACAAAAATGGATATTCACGATTTTGTACATCATCATTTTAAATGACTTCACCTAAGGAAATTTCGGGGAGGAAATTCCTTTAAGGGGGGGAAGAAATGTAATGCCACAAAATATGGCCTAAAATTTATTATAAAACAAAAGTAGTTTTGAATATCATTTTGGTCCAATAAGGAACATTTATACGTTTGACCAGAAATAAATGGATTTTCAAAATAATGACCTTTTGTTAAAAACTTATTTTTATGGATATGTCTCGAAAAGACGAATCCAACGGTATATTTTATGAATCAATCTGATTTATAGATTTCAAGCTATGACGATTTTAAATATTAAAATTTATAACTTTGACCCATAAATTAAACTCAATTCAAAAGTGATTTCATAAGATTAGAAATCATAATCCTTGACACTTGACAACATCATATTAATCATTTGGATTTAATTTATATATTTTTTATCTCATTCATATTATTAAATTAATTTATGACTGAGACCAGACCCAGACATTAAAAAAAATAAAAGTTCTCAGAAAAATATTTTGATTACATCAAAATTCTAGTTTTGATAGTCTCATTCTAATAAACACAATCCGTTTATAATTCGCAGTAGTTTGGGCAAAAAAACGCGTACTGTTTGGAGTAAATTGTTTAGTTTTGACAAAAAGCCAAAACATAAATTATCAAATCTCATGTACATCACGGATCAGCCCGCCTATTCCACCAAAGATAGCCTAGCTCCACTTTTGACTCCACTAACACAATAAACTCCAAATTCTTTTCATATAATACTCCACCACCACCATCATCATAATCTTCATCATTCATCCATTCCTCCCTCTCCATTCTCTCTCTGTCGGCAGTTCAAGGAAGGAAGAAAAAACAGCAATACTCCATGGTTGTATGCTAAGGAAGAAGAAAAATCAAGAAGGAAACCATTTAAGTGTCCAAAAACCTGAAACCAAAAACCGCACCCCACTTCTAGGTAAAAACTGAAATTTTCCATTCATTATCTCGAAAAACTTTCTACACCAAAATTGTATCCCCGGACGATACGATCCATCCCAACAAATGGTTTGCACTTTAGTTACGTAACGAAGAAGATATGGCCATAACACCGGGACTACACCAGTGGTGGCGAGCTCCTCGGGTTGGCATATGTTTCTTCACCAAATTCATATTATTTCATTCCAAATACTTACCATAAACTCTCTAACGATTATTAGGAGCTTACGGGAGATATCGTAGAGAAGGTTCGACGTTGGAATATTGAAATTGATGAGTTGATCGTCAGAATAGTTCATCGAAATACTGAAATCTTGGCAGCACATATCCATCCACTTCTAAGCTATAATATGGCTGTTTAAGTTCATTATTTTGATATGGTTTCTTCACAAAAGTTATAGCCTTACATCTTAGGAATCCACAGAATCAAACGGTTTGCAATTCCGTGAAGAAACGACGGAGATATGACCAAAATACAGCAGACTGTCCAATTGTGTTGGGAATGACAAAGTTGGTGAATTTCGACGTTGTTTTCACTCCCGTTCTTTTGCAAGGTTTCGACCGTAAATTTCCAGGTTTGTACCCTTTCGTTAGACTTGTCGAATCATTCATCACATACGTACATGAATATATATATTAATCCATATGTTGAAATCATCCCAAAAATATATATGTGATACATATATAAGTCATCCATGTTTTGAGATCAAAATACCCTAAATGCATAAAGTTAATAAATATACAACAACAAATATAAATATTGGAAAACAACCCAACAACATGTATATGTTAATCAAAGGTGTTTAAAAGACTTAAAGAAGTATTTTTGACACTTAACACATCAAGAATAAGTTTCGCAGACCCGAACTGTCGACGTAAACGGTCGACTGTCGTATTAAACTTCAAAACGGACTACGACAGTCAACACAACGGTCGACCGTCGCAACCTCGCCGAACGCAGCAACACCCCAGGTAGTCAACAACGGTCGACCGCCGGTCAATCACGGTCGACCGTCACGGTGATCTGATTCTCCGAGATGATTTGAAGCACGGTCGACTGCCGTATCAAATGGTCGACCGTTCCGAGCCCAGTAGCTTAATTAAATGATATTTTAATCAAGTTTCAACCAAATAAACTCATGCATGATTATTTAGTCATATTGTTTGCAAATTATTCATATCATATCATTCATTTCATCATTCATATTGAAGCATATCACATCATATGCATGTGTAAGAGATCATGTCTCGTGCGTCTCTTATAGCGTGATTGTGCGGGACTTAGAAGTCCGACATCACACGTTCGGGCTTAGTGTACGTACATGGTATTCAGGCTTTCGGGTACCACCCCCATATTGTTTCTAGTCTCATCTCATTCGTGAGACTAAGGTGGCGTGAGTTCGTCGTACAAACTGGGCGAATCTCATAGTGCAAGGGTCGTCCTTGCACGTTAGTTTCATGCATCATGTTATTATCATCAAGTACAATTATATTGATTACATAGGTGTCATGTAATCATCATCAAGTACAATTATATTGATTACATAGGTGTCATGTAATCATCATCAAGAACAATCAAACTGATTAAATGTGCCATCATGTAATTATCATTAAATATTTATCATTATGAACCATCAACTTGACCATATGATATAATGTGTCATATCATTAATATTGTTATACATTTTTGTGGACGTATATATATGTATATGTCTGTGAATTATTCTACAATTCTAGCGTGGTACCACTCAGCGGTTTTGCTAAGCGTGTAGTTTGTATTTTTTGTTGACTACACGTAGGTAACAAGAAGATAATGACGAAACCACTCCCAGAGGGCAATGAGTTAGAGGAGATGCAGGGATTGCAGGCAAATGTTTGATCATCAAAATTTTAAATGTGTCATGATTTGATTATTATTGTACTTCCGCGTTACTCCGAAAATATTTTTAAATGGGTCGCGATAACATTCATAAGAAATTGTCATTTTCAAATGTCAAGCGAAATTTTTATTTAACTCCGGTTTCACCCTAACACGTGTAATTCCGGGTTATACGAATTGGGGTGTTACATATGCCTTCGGCATCCGGCGTGAGCCCCAACAGGGTGGGTAGACACTAAGCTACTGGATGGATGACCGAGGCATCTTAATGGGGTTGGGATCCGTTTAAGACATGTTGACCGACCGAAGTGGCTCCATGCATAGGAGGGAATTGGGAACAATAAGACAATAAGCGTTGCAACCAACACTTAACAAGTTAATACCTAACTTCTTGTTCCCCTCCTATAGAGGTGAACTGAGGGAGGGAAGGCCCTCGCACATTTGAAATGATCATTTTAAAAACTTATTCTAAATTTAGTTTCTAAAAATACCAAAATGGTGGTCCCCTAAGTGGTGATATACAAAGTCTAGAGGGGGGGTGAATAGACTTTGTTACAAATTTAAAAACTTTTCGTTTCTTTTTGAAAACGTTAAATGGTTGTTAATCTAAAGTTCTTGAGAACTTAAATTATGTGCGGAAGTTGGTGGATTGTTGGAGCTATAATCAATATGGATGAGTTAATTTTCATAGTTAATATAAACACAAATATAAGTAAAGATAAAAGAGAGAGACACACAAACTTTAACGAGGTTCAAAGGTGGGGTAATCCTTCTACGTCCTCAAAATCCACTATTTAGTTGGTTGTTGAATAATGAACCAGCAATTACACTTTGTGAATTTTTGCACGGTATATCTTCGCAAGGCCAATATTGCTACTGCACTCATGCTGACTTTGTTGTTCCTTCGAAGGTCAAGCTTCTTCAACAATTGCAAAGTCCGAACAATAGGACTTGCAAGATCAACTTGTAGGAAAGTTGACGTTCCCCGTTTTAATCAAGATATTTGATTAAAAGTTAGATCCTTGAACGTGGTGTGGTACTTGAGGCAAGGAAACCTTCAAGTGTTTTCACTTTATAGCTCTTTGGAAGAAGGAGGAGTTTGTTTCTGGATAAGCAGTTTAGAGTTCTCTCTTTATCAAGCTTTATGCTTAACTGTGAGTTGTTATTCGTTTTTGTGTTGTTCGTATTGTTCGTATTGTTCGTATCTTCTTCAGTCTTCCATGGGAGCTATATATAGGCTGGATGGATTAATCTATCCGTTGAAGGGAATAGACTATCCATTGCATTTGCTGGCTTCAATTTGAACGAAGAGGGAGATTGAGGACTGTCCTTAGAGTAGTTTTGGACATAACCAATTGTTTGAAGAGGGATTCCTTTGTCACAAAATACGTCCTCTAGTTGTTGTTCAAGTATTCTGAACTGTAGCTCTTTATCAAGTGGAATACTCAATTTGTCTTCTTGTGCTTGTTCAAGAATTCTGACCGAGCTCTTCAACTTGTGGAGTCTAGAATTTGTCTTCTTGTCATTTGTTCTTAAATCAGCTAAGTTTTCCTCGTTGAAAATCAAGACATTGATATTTCCTTACTAACGGGTAGAATTTCTTCATTCATGACTTAGGTAAATTTCTAAGTCCTTTTCTCACTTGTCCGTTCTGAGAGTTCCGGTCCACCTTGAGACATTCGGCTCTTAGCTTGATAGTTCCGGATTAGTCATCCTGAGACTTCTGGGTGAGAAAGTGATCCACGTTAGTTTCGATTTGGATGACTTAGCCTTCGTGCGGATGGCTGCGAGACTTCCGGGTGGAGTTGAGAATTCCGGTTTTGAAAATTCCTAAGTAATCAGACTTCTTTGAGAATTCCTTTCTTGTCTCTGACATTTCCGAGCGAGAGTTCCAATTTCCATATCTTTAATCTTGATAAGTCTTCCAAGATTGAATACTCAAAAACTCAAAATGAAATATCACAAGATTTATTTGAAATCTCAAGAACTTGGTTTTAACAATATTTCTAAAAAGAAAATTACATTGAATAATGGGGGAGACTTAGAGTCCCTATTACAATCTAAATACATCATCATCAAAATCTATAATTTTTCCCAACAATTTCCCCCTTTTTGATGATGACAAACAAGTGTTTAAGAGTTCTGGTCGCTGTACTGAGAACTAATTTTATAACATTCTTTTAGTTTCTCATAATATACAACTTGTTAACAAAAACTCTTAAACAAAATACAATGCAAATTACAACTGTTCCTAAACCAAGTCTTGTGTTGAAATTTTGTGATATTTTTGCCACGTGCTGCTTTTGTATTCAGCTGTTTTTGCTTGAAAACGTTGATGGCATTGAGTTTGATGGATCTCAACATCCACAGAGGACATTAAGATATAAGGATCAACATCTCTCCCGGAAGAGGTGTTTGGAAAGGAAAGAGGAAAGCTGGTGAAAGAAGGGAAACGAAGACTTGAAAAAAATTTAAGAAAAGAGGAGAAGTGGAGACTTGAAAGATGAAGGGAAAAATAAAAAAGTTTTTAATTTTTTTTTAAAAAGAGATAAAGAAATGAATGAGGTGGTGAAAGAAGAGAGAATATGAGAAGAGAAGTGGAGACCTGAAAGATGAAGGAAAAAATAAAAACTAAAAGAAAGTTTTGAACAAAGAAAAGAGGAAGGGGAAAAATGAAAGAAAATAGAATTTTTAAAAAAGACCAAGAGAAAAATGAAATGTAAGACATAAATGGAGAGAAGGCGAGGGGAAATGAAAGTATTGAAAGGAGGAGGATTATAGGCGTAGGGAGAGTGTTGATCGAGAGAAGGTGTATGGTGAGATGCAAAAATGAGAGATTATCACCATAGACCTTCTCTACTATCGAGATTTTCACCACAGATCTTGAATTTCTTTTCTTCCCACATGGCCTTCTCCAGTGCCGTCTATGAGAGTGAGGAAGAAGAACTTCTCCATTGAAGAGATTTTTCTAGGTGATTTTCTCAGGTAGTGAGTTTGAAGACTTTTCATATTGGAAAATTTGTTGGGATGGAAATGGATGTGGATTGGCTCGCTTTAAATAGGTGGAGAAGAGAAGAGGAGGTGGTTCCCAGGTTCCATTAAGGGGGTGGTTGGAACAGTAAAAAATAAATGGTTTTCAACTTCCAAGAAAAATTGAATTTTGAAACGTTGAATACTTTTTATCAGTTACCAATTACCAAAACTTTTTCCAAATGAACCAATAACTTGAGTTTTCTAAGGGAGCAACTGTTTTGTATTGGCTAAGCCCATAAGAATAGCCCAAAAAAATCCATGCACTAAAGGGAAATTATTCCTATTGGGTTCTCAAGACCCAAAATAAAATCTATCATTTTTAATTCCCTAAAGTTCTAAGTTCTAATTAGGATGAAGTAGTACCGAAACATAAAATTCATTTTTTTTTAAAAAAATGGTACTAATTTTCCAAAATCCTGTACAGTTAAAAATCTTTAGGACCAGTTCTTAGAGCAAGAGAAAGGAAATGAACAAGTATTGAAACTCAATTTAAGGAGGCAGATATTGTAGAATACCTGAATCGGACATCTCCAACTCAATAGTACAAAAATGAGATATCCGACTTCCATGCTTAGAGTTCCGTCAGTAGTCCATTACCAAAAACAAAACATTAGCCAAAAACAGTTATATTCATCGTGAATTACATTCCCCCCTGAATGTATGCATGCATAATAAATTCAAAACTCATACTCAAAATCATGTTCAAGCATAATTGTAAGAGATTTAAGCAAAGAATGTGATACAGACGCATCAGTTTCGACGACAAAAGTATCCGTGAAATTCGGGAGCCGCAGAATAGGCGGGGCTGTAATGATGGCTTTGAGACGGTCGAAAGCCGCGGCTGCCCCCGGGGTCTAGTGAAAGGCATTTGTCTTTAGCAACGCGGTGAGCGGGGCAGCTAGTGTGGCGTAGGCACGAATAAAACGGCGATAATAGCCCGTCAACCCCAAAAATCCCCGTAGTTGCCATGGGGTTTTTGGTGTGGGCCAGGCGGTGATTGCCTCCAATTTCCTGGGGTCGGCCCGTAGCTCACCTGCGGACACCAAATGTCCCAAATAATCCACGGTCTGGTAGCAAAAAGAACACTTGGATAGCTTGACGAAAAAGTGGTGTTGTGCTAAAGTACTCAGTGCCGTATCAAGGTGAGTCACATGTGCCTCCAGGGTTGGGCTATAAACCAAAATGTCGTCAAAAAAGACAATCACGAACTTGCGGAGGAAGGAGGCAAAAATATGATTCACGGCGGCTTGAAATGTGGACGGTGCGTTGGTCAAGCCGAACGGCATAACCAAAAACTCAAAGTAACCATTGTGGATGCGAAAAGCCGTCTTAAAGATGTCCGCCATATGCATGTGTATTTGATGATAGCCAGAACGGAGATCAAATTTTGTAAAGAAGCGTGCCTGACCCAATTCTTCAAACAATTCATCGGCCGTGGGAATGAGAAATTTATCTGCAACCGTCGCAGCATTCAAGGCCTGATAATCGATGCAAAATCGGAATGAACCATCCTTCTTTTTTAATAAAAGGACCGGGGAGGAAAATGGGATACGACTGTGTTGAATGATGCCCTGGCCCAACATTTCTTGCACTTACTTCTCAATTTCGGCTTTCTGGAAATAGGGGTAGCGATATGGCCGTACATTGATGGGCTTTGTCTCGGGAAGTAAGTGTATCCAGTGGTCCCATGGCCATGGTGGGGGACTGCCCACGGGCAAGGAAAACACGGCCTGATGTCGCTCCAATATCGCCTTTATAGCCGGAGGAAGGTTCCCGGGAAGGGCATCGGCAAGGGGTCCCTGTCCGGCATCCGTGGAGGCCAAAATCTGCAGCTCGTACCCATCTGTCACTACGACCGAGGTAAATAGGGCCTGTAACCCGTTGTAAGAGACTTATTTGGTGTTGGGAGCATCCCCTTGCAAAACAACTGGTTTGCCTTGAAAGAGAAACTCCATAGTCAATGCCGCATAATCATGGGAAATCTTACCCAAGCTCTGGAGCCATTGGACGCCCAGAACGACGTCCGGTCCGTGAATATCCAACACAAAAAGATCAAGAACAAAAGGAAGACCCTGGATGGTTAAAGGCACTGCCGTGCAGGTGTGGGTGCATGGAAGAGAAGCGCCGTTGCCTACGTACACCCGAAATGGCGTTGTGGGTTGCATGGCCAACTGTAACTTTTCAACAATGGCCGGACGAATAAAGTTGTGCGTGCTTCCCCCGTCAATTAAAACCTGCATGTGTTGACCCTGAAGCGTACCCTTGACTTTCAACGCACGCGGACTAGGCGAGCCCGTCAAGCTATTGATGCTAGAAATATCCCCCGAAATCAAAGAGGGTTCGTCCTACGGAATGTCATCTGTGAATGGATCGAATTCGTGTTCCTCCGCCCCACCGATGAGCGCCATAAAACGGTTCGGGCATTTGTGGCCCGGAACATATTTTTCATCACAAGTCCAGCACAACCCCTTAGCCGTGCGTTCCTCCCGGTTTGCATGGGTGAAGCGCCGGATTGGTAAGGTGGTGGACGCCCCAGGTGGACGTGCCCCTAGTCTGGGAGACGTGGATTGCCCAAGATTGCCTTGGGTGCGGAGAGGAGTGGCTGAAGTGGATGAAGCGGTGGGTGTTGGCCATGGCCGATGTCTGGTGATGGCGGTGACAGCATCAGAATGATTGGCTGCCAACTCACGGGTGAGGGCAAAAGCCTGGCCCTAAGTGTAAGGCCGTCGTACAAGAACCTCACGCCGTACTGGAGCTTTCAGTCCGGCGATAAAAACAGAGATCAAGGCAGCCTCGGGAACCCTTGTCACCTTATTCAAAAGTCGTTCAAACTCCGTTTGATAATCCAAAACGGTAGTGCGCTGTTGTAATTTGCAAAGGAGGCCCATATAATCTTCGTAATGCGTCAGATCAAAATGTTGCTTAACGGCGTCGATAAATCCCCGCCAAGATGTGATAAGGTGGTTATTGTGTTGATAAAGAAACCAATCGGAAGCGGGACTCTCAAAAAGTAAGCCGACAAGCCATAGACGGAGATCCTCCGGCATGCGGAAGTAATCGAAACGTACCTTCGGCATGCCCGGCTCGTGATAATCCTCATGGCCTGTAAACCCTGGCGGAACCATAGGAGGTCGGCGACCCACCGGTGGTGTGTTCCCCAAAATACCACGGTTGGGAGGTGGCCGGCCGTCAAGCATGGTGGCAAAACCGTGATCCACACGTTGTACTAGGGTGAGATGCTCCTACCAAGTGGCCCGAATTTCTAACGCTAGGTTTTGAATAGATTGCAATAGGTCATCGGCGGATGGTGAGCCAGTGTGTGTTGTAGACGAAGAGGGAACTTCGTCGGCCATGATGAGTCCAGGGAGATGAAAGCACCAATGATACAGAGAAGGTAGAGGTTGAGGGAGAGAGGGGAATCGGAAAAGAGGGATCAGGGAGAGAAAAGGAGGAGAATTAGGTTTAACTTCTTCTTATTATTATTATTATGATAGAGCACCTCTCCTTAAATAGAATTCGAGGAGCCCAAAAACCCTAGTATTCTACGTTATCTAACCTAACGGTTCAAGAAAAGCGACGAGGTAAAGAACTGTAAAGAAACCCTCGAAGGAGTTTTATAATTCCACTCACCTAGAAAAATCCTAAAAATACATTAAAAGTATGAGATAAAATAGTAAATTAAATAAAGTCTTTATAACGAGCCGGCGGCTTAACCAGCCGTCCCGACCTTCTCAGATTGTCCACTTGTGCGTCCATGTTGGGTCGGTCTGGCTCAACCCGTGCCACGGATTCTTCTGCACCATGCGTCGTATTAGAATGCTTAAACAAGAAGGTGTTTTCATGAAAACAAAAACAGTTATATCTAACTTCCACCTGTTTAAATGAGAAAAACCTTCAAGTCTTTATGCGTTTGGAGGATTTGGCAACTGCACTCAAACCTTGACTGACGCCACATTCAGCTCTAATGCGCTTCAGATTCTCCATGCGCTCCTTGTGCTATCCTTCAGTTGTGAAGTGTGAGACATCTGTTCCTATGGCTTCCGTTCCATCAAATTGATTGCTGGTTAGGTGTTGCAGTGAGAGCTCCAGATTTCTCTGCTGGGCTTCCAGGAGAAGGTCACCTAGCTGCAGATGGGTTGGAATATAACCTACTTCTCCTTGAGTGACTTAGATTGGTAGCTTGGGATTTTCCAGAAGACTGGTGTATTGGACAGTTACATCCAGTCTATGTCTGGCAGTGAAATTTGCCATACCTTTGAGCAACCAGAAAACTTCCCTCTGATTTTCTGCGAGGAATTTCAGATAATCTTGAGTAACAACCTGGTTTGCTGAGGAGACTGCCAGGGCAGATCTGATTTCCATCTGCAGAAGGCTCATTTTCTTCGGAAGACTCCTTGTAATAGCATCAAGGTGTTGTTTGATCTCCACCACCTCTTTGAGTTGGAGGTGGGAGTCTGAGGCATAGGTAATCATCATTGTGCTCATTGAGGAACTCATTTGAGATTTGATCTCAAGAGTTTTGTTAAGAGAATTGCATATCTCTTTAAGGTTTGAGTTGTGCCTTTCTTCAGTTCTTTCCATTATCAAGTTGTGCCTTTCTTCAGTTTTCTCCAACACTTCCTGGAATGAGGCTCTTTGAGACTCCAGGGTAGAGTCAATCAGCCCTTGGACCATTTTCGCCCAGAGCTCAGGCATCTCATCCGGAAGAGTGGGTGTTGGGGTTGAGCTGTGGAAGTTAAAATGAGTTACCTAGTTGGTTTGAGGTAGACTGTGGAAGCATTGCAGAGACTCAGCTTCCTCTTCATTTCCAGCATCCTCTTCACCAATCTTCAGCGTCTTGACAGATTCTTCCTCAGCTTCTTCATCCCTGTAGTTTGAGATATCTTGGGAAAGGGGATCTCTCACAACTTCTTCATTGTGATGCCTAATGATGGTAACTGGAGTTTCAGCAGTAAACTCCATGTTAGCTACCTCAGCATCTTCACTTGTTTCTGCTGGACTTCTCTGAACTTCCATTTCAGGAATTTTCTCAACTTCTGCTGGAGGAGTGGACTTTGAAGTTTCTTCCACATGTTTTTGAAATTCATCCTCCTGATGTTCATCAGCATTTCCTTGAGTTTCAAGTTCAGGTGCCTGAACTTTGGTATGTAGAGAATCGATGCTTGCTATTTGGCCATCGGTTTTAACCATTTTTTTGTATCCGTCTCAGCTGTCCTCTGTCCTCGTCATGGTCGTCTTCCCCTATCGCCAAATCTAGAGTTTTAAATTTTGGAAACTTCAAGTACCAAAAATCTTATTATCATACACTAAATATAGATAATTTGAAAAAGAAAGAAGGAAAAGGTGTTATCTCGTTGTCGGTAGTTGTTGCTGGAATTAAATCATCGTCCATGGATGGAGTTATGCTTTCATCATCCCTCACTTTCTTGGGCCACACCTACAGAGAATGTAGGAAAAGATTTTTAGAAAAATGAGGGTGTGATATCTTAATGAAATACTAAAATATTTTAATCTTTCCCTCTAAATATCTAGGAGGATGAGAAGTAATAATGAGAAAAGCTACTCACTTGATTGAAATTGAAAACAAAAGAAATGTTTTGAAAGGGTGATTGATATTCATACTAAAGTTTGAAGAATAAAAACTTTAAAAACTATAAAAAAACCTTATGCCTTACAGTTGAATCTGTGTTGTGCATGGTCACAACTTTATTTCTATTTAGAAAGTATTCGCCTTTTACATGGTTTGCTTCATAGTCACTCTACTCTTGAGCTTTCTTCTGAGAGGTTTGTCCTTGTACATTCATTTAAATTTATATAGTCTAACCTGACAAACTTTGTTAAAGATAAGTCAACAATGACTCCATGCTCAGTGCAAAGAAATGCTCAAATATAATTAAACATTAGTGTAAAAACTAACATACTTATTTTAGAATAAACTTTAGTTGTAGTAGTGACATAATTATCCAATTTCAAGAAAAGGAAAAAAAATAAAGAGAGGTAAAATGGCTTGAACATCCTTCATTCCTTGATATCAGCAAGAATAAAGAAAAAAGTAAACTTAGTTTCATGTGGCATATTATCTAGTTATTACAAATTTCAGTGTAAATCATACCCACATATACATACAAAATCAAAGAACATCACTCCCACCCCTCCTCTAACAACATGCGTTCCTAAGATCTATTTAATCCTTCAAATCCTGATACAAAATTTAATTGAAACTTCAAGAAAAATATAAAAAAAAAAGAATTTGATTTTCTAATCATAATGAGTGAAGTGCAAGGTAGTTCCAATTAATTTGGTTAGCTCAAATATGGTTGCTATGCTCCAAGTATCGTTGTCCACTGTCGTGACGTGCCAGTTCCAGGTCTCTGTTGTGTCTCCAATCTTGTTCCAATTTGGGACCCAAAAATCTGGAAAGTCTAAAAAATTATACCTAAAATATGAAAATCTTAATCTATCTACAAAATAAATTGAAAGAAGAAGAAAAGGTTAAGATGAACTTCTAGAAATAACTTACTTCTTAACTATGTGAGAAGCCCACATTTTGAAAAAAAAGAATTAAAGAAAAAGAATTCAAGAAAAAAAATCTCTTTTGTCATGGATTTTAACCTTTTTAAGACAATCAATCTTAGTTGTGCGATCGTGTGAAGATAATCAATGCTTAATGTTTGGCCATCAGTTTTAACCTTCTCTTCGTATCTGCCTCAGCTGTCCCCTGTCCTCGTCATGGTCGTCATGGGTTCTATGTTAGTGTCCAGACATGTAGATAAAGTCCAACTAAAATACACATTACATAATATTTGAATAACTAACCTTGGCCATCGAGTCACGTAGAACCTTCATAGAACCTGGACCCGAGTAACTGAACACATTCTTAGTTGTAGTCGAAGGCATTGGTGGTCCCAAAGTGGTGAAATACAAAGTCTAGAGGGGGGGGGTGAATAGACTTTGTTACAGATTTACAATCTTTTTCGTTTCTTTTGAAAACGTGAAAATGAGTGTTAATTTAGAGTCCTTGTGAACTTTAGATTGTGTGCGGAATTTGGTGGGTGGAGTGAGCAGTAATCAATATGGATAGGTCAGTTTTCACAGTTAATATAATTGCAAGTAAGAATAAAGATAAGAGAGAGAGACACGCAAACTTTAATGAGGTTCGAAGGTGGGGTAATCCTTCTACGTCCTCAAAATCCACTATGTAGTTGGTTGTTGAATAATGAACCAACAATTACACTTGTGTGAATTTCTGCACGGTATATCTTCACAAGACCAATGTTGCTACTGCACTCGTGCTGGCTTTGTTGTTCCTTCGAAGGTCAAGCTTCTTCAACAACTGCAAGATCCGAACAATAGGACTTGCAAGATCAACTTGTAAGAGAGTTGACCTACCCCCTTTTAATCAATAAGTTTGATCAAAAGTAATATCCTTCAATGTGGTGTGGTGCTTGAGGCAAGGAAACCTTCAAGTGTTTACACTATAGCTTTTTGGAAGGAGGAGAAGTTTGCTTCTGGATAAGGAGTTTAGAAATCTCTCTTTATCAAGCTTTTTGGGCTAACTGTGAATGAGATAGCTTTAGTGATTGCTTCGTTGTGTTGTTGTATCAACGTATCTCATCGTTTTCTCTTCAGTCTTCCAAGGATGCTATTTATAGCTGGATTGGATAATCTATCCGTTGAATCATAATAGATTATCCGTTGCATTTGCTGGCTTCAATTTTGAATGAAGATTGTGATTTGAAGATTCTTCGTTGAAGTGGGTGTTTGGACGTGCCCAATTGTTGAGAAAGGATTCCTTCTTCCACAGAATCCGTCTTCTAGCCGTTGTTCAGGAATTCAAGACTGTAGCAGTTTACTCTGTTTGTCTTCTAGTGCTTGTTTAGGAATTCTGGACAGGTTCTTCAATTTTTAGAGATACAGACTTTGTCTTCGAGTCATTTGTTCTTGAATCAGCATACTTATCTTCAATCTAGCCGTTGAAAATCAAGAGATTGATTTTTCCTTACCAACGGGTAGAATTTCTACATTCAAGACTTAGATAATTTTCTAAGTCTTTTCTCACTTGTCCGTTTTTTGAGAATTCCGGTCTTCCTTGAGGCATCCGGTTCTTAGCTGACAAATCCGGAGAAGTCATTCTCAGACTTCCGGGTGAGAGAGAGATCCGCGCTAGTCTTCCGATTTGGGTGACTTAGCCTTCAGCGGGTTGTAGCGAGACATCCGGTTCTTATGTAGTCTTCCGGAACAGAGGATTTTCATCTGCTTGAGAAATCCTTACTTGTCTCTAGCTTTTCCGATTAAGATATCCAATTTCCATATCACTGAATTTGATTAAGTCTTCAGGCATCAAAACGCTTAAAGAAATATCACAACCTTATTGGAAAACTCAAGAACTTGGTTTTAACAATATTTCTAAAAAGAAAATTACATTGAATATTGGGGGAGACCTAAAGTCCCTATTACATTCTAAATACATCATCATCAAAATCTATGATATTTTTCCCAACAATTTCCCCCTTTTTGATGATGACAAACAAGTGCTTAAGAGTTTCGGTCGCTGTACTGAGAACTAATTTTGTAACTTTCTTTTAGTTTCTCATAATATACAGCTTGTTAACAAAAACTCTTAAACAAATACAATTCAAATTACAATAATTCCTAAACCAAGTTTTGTCTTGAGATTTTGTGATCTCTTCCGCCATTGACTGTTTTCAGCTTCAGCAGATTCTGCTTGGCAGAGCAGTTGGCGTTGCGTTTGATAGATCTTTAATATCCAAAGTGGATATTTAAGATCTTGGAAGCAACACATCTCTCAAAATAAGAAGAAAGACAGAGAGAGTGTTGTTCCAGAGAAGGTGTATGGTCTAATACTGAAAAATACGAGATTTCCACCATAGACCTTCTCTACTGCCGAGATTCTCACCATAGACCTTAAAAGTCTTTTCTTCTCAATAGGCTTCTTCCATTGCCGTCTATGAGGGTGAGAAAGAAAACTTTCTCCATTGAGGATATTTTTCTTGGTGTGTTCTTAGACAGTGAGTTTGATGACTTTTCATATTGAGAGAGTTGTTTGTGATGGAAATGGATTGAGATATCTTGATTTAAATAGGAGAAGAGAAGGTTCACGGGTTCCATTAAGTGGGTAGTTGGAACGGTGAGAGTAAAGGAGTTTCAACTTCCAAGAAGTTGAAAAGTAAAAGGAATCTTTTACCAGTTACCAAAGAATTGAAACTGTTTTAATTAGAAAATCAGTTTCGATTGGTTTGAGAAACGTAACTGTTTTAGTTTGGCTAAGCCCAAAAGAGTGGCCCAAAAAGAAAAGAAAGCTATGTACTAAAGGGAAATTATTCCTATTGGGTTCTCAAGGCCCAAAATAAGACTATCATTTTTCATTCCCTATAGTTCTAATTTCTACTTAGGACGAGGTAGCACCAAAACAAATGTGAATATTTAAAAGAAAAGTGGTGCTATTTTTCCAAAGTCCTGTACATTTTTAAACATCCTAGGGACCAGTACTTTTAGAGCTGGTTGGAAATGAATTAAGGACTAAAGCTTAGTTTAAGAAGGCAGATTTTGTAAAGTACCTGAATCGAAGATTTCCAATTTTAGTACCAAAACTGAGATATCCGTCTTCCATTGCTTTGAGCTTATCAATAATTCATTGCCAAAAACAATTGTTAGCCAAAACTAGTTAAGTTCCCCCTGAATTACATTCCCCCTGAATGTATGCGCTTCAGAAAAAGTAATTAAGACAAAATTATACTTGAGATAAGCATAATTAAGCATAATAAGCGCAATTAAAACATAATTAAGCAATGTTTAAACCAATCAAGCAAAGTTTAAACAAGAAGGTGTTTTCATCAAAACAAATTAGTGTTTTCACATACTTTCCCCCTGTTTTGATGTAAAGAACCTTCAGTTTCTCTTGCGCTTTGAAGATCCGGCAACTTCACTAATGCCCTTCATGTTCCCACACAGTTCTTTGATGCGTCTTAAATTTTCACGTCTTTCTTCTGATTGAGCATCATTTGAGAAGTGGTCAACAACTGTACCTATAACTTCAGTTCCATCCAATCCTGAGCTGGATAGAAGTTGTGCTGAGTTTTCCGGATTTCTTTGCTGTGCTTAAAGGATTAGATTTGTCAAGTTCAGATGAGAAGGAATATAAGATACTTCTCCTTCGTTGATTGCAATAGGGAGCTGTGGTATTGGAGATGGACTGTGTTGTTGGAGAATTACTTCCATCTTGCGGTTTCCAGAGTTTGCACCAATAAGTCTGAACAGTTTGAATGCTTCCTTTTGATTGTCAATGATTACCTTCAAGTAGTCTTTGGTCACTACCTGATTTGCAGAAGCTACTGCTAGGGCTGATCTGATGTCCATTTGGAGAAGGGACATCTGTTTTTGGAGACTAACCGTGACACTCGCTATTTGCTCTTTGACTTTGTTGATCTCTTTGAGATGAAGTTGACTGTCAGAGGCATATATTTCCATCGTGTTGCTCACAGTTTCACTCAATAGAGAGATAATCTCCAGAGTCTTCTGCACTGATTTGCTTATTTCTTTGAGATCTGCGCTGTGTTTTCCTTCAGATTTCTCTATTAGCTGGGTGTGCCTGACTTCCATTTGTTCTATCTCTTGCCTAAAGGAGGCATGTTGAGATGCTAGGGCTGATTCAATCAGCCCTTGGACCTTCTTTGTCCAGATTTCCAGTATCTCATCCGGAAGAGCAGGGGTGGAAGAGCTATGGAAATGAAAGTTGGTTACCTTATGAGATGATGGTGTTCTTTGGAAGAGTTGCATAGGAAGAGATTCAGCATCTTCTTGGACATCTTCTTCATCAGTAACCTTCAGTGTTCTTTCAGATTCTCCTTCTGTTTCAAGCGCAAAATCTGATATATCCCTAGAGAGGGAGTCTCTTTCTTCAGCTGTATTCTCTTCTTCAAAAATGGCTACTTGAGTTTCAGAGACCTCTAGTTCTGCCATTTGAGCTTCCTTTGCAGCTTCTCCAGAATCCCTCTGTGCTTCAACAGCTTGCTCCAGTGTTTCTGGAAGAGCTGACTGTTCCGGAATTTCTGCTGGCTTTTCCGGGATCTCAATTTCAGTAGGATTGGAGATCTCACAAGGAGTGGTGAGAATCTCCAAAACTTGAGATTGGATTAGTGGCTGAAATTCTTCTTCTTCTGCTGCTGTTTCCTGGTTCTGTTCTTGTGGGGGAGCGGTTGCCTTCTCTTGAACAACTTCAGTCAGAACCATTTCAGAAGCATGTGAAGTTTCCTGAAATGTGGGTGAGGTTTCCGTTTCGAGGGCAGGTGAGGTTTCCGGAAATGTTTGGAAATCCTCAGCTGTTGCTTCAGAGGTGAGAGCCACTTGATCTTCTGTAGCTTTTGAGAAGACTGGTTTGAAGACTGCAGTGTCTTCATCATCTGCTGCACAGTCTGAAACTGGTGTATTGGCCAAGTATTCCAGATGCAAGTCTTCAGGGTTCCTTTGCCATACCCAGTAGTCATCCAAAATCTGTTCACAGTTGTGGTTGACTGGTATTCCTAAGCACTTCTTGATGATTTTCTCATTCTTCAGCTGTTGGTCCCAATTCAACAGTTGCTCTGCTGAATTCCCAACTTTCCAGGCTTTCCAATCATAGTATAGCTGCCAGAATTGGTTATCTGCATCATCTGTTTGAGGCTGAGATGAGGTTGGAAGGCTTTGGACTTGAGAAATTTCTTCTTCAAATTGTTGAGGGCTCCGGTTTTGAGCAGATGTTTCCTCAGCGGGTTCCTTCTCCTTCAACTCATCAGGATTGACATTTCCATATGTTGATGGGGAGTTGATCTTCCTCTTCTTCTTCCTTTGAAGTTCTCCTTGGTCAGAGGATTCTTCTTCTTCTTCAAGATTTATTGGAGCAAGATTCTGTGGTGCTTCAATGGAGGGAGACACCACTTTCTTCCTTTTGGTAGTCTTCATCATATGGAGGAGTGGGACGTTATCTGAAGAGCTTTCTTCTGCAGTGGCACTAGTACCAGCTCTGTTTTCCCCTTTTGAAGACAGATAATATAACCAGTATCTTTCTTCATACTTCTTTCCTTTAGATGCAATACCCATAGATCCCAAAATATGTCCAAGGTATAGTCCTTGACAGAGATATTTCTGGTTGGGCTTTCCCAAATGCTTTGAGATGGAATTGAAAAAGTGTGCAGCCCAGTTTACCTTAGTTTTGGTAATGAGAGAGTTGATGATGAAGGCTCTCTCCTGGGTGATGTCATCGGCATGACCTCCACTTCCACACTCGAGGTAAGCGATGACCAGTTCCAATACCAACTTGTAATCGTTGTTTAGGTCTGCTTTCTTTGCTGGGCCAGAAGGAGCTTGCCCAGAGATTCCAATGATGTTCCAGTCCAGATTTTTGACTGGAAATTTCCCAACTTCAACTCCATAATTGGGAAGGCGAAGCTTTTCTCCCAATTTCTTTTGCGAAAGCTTCACTCTTGTACCTCCAACAGTGGACTTGATGACTGGAAATGTCCTCTGTGGGTTTTTCTTTGAATGAGCAGATTTGATTTCTCCATTTCTGTAGAATTCAAGAACTTCTTCCTCGAATTTGAGGCGAATCTCCATTTGAAGAAACTCGGAGAGTTCTTGAGCGGCTATCATCTGCAGATAGCTTTGAAAGAATGTTGGGGATGAGCACTTGGCTTCTAACTTTTGAAAGTGGACATTTGCACCGACAACCTTCATTTTCTCAGAAATTTGGGAAGATCTGAAGAAATTAGGGTTCTTGAGAATTTTATCAGAAGATTCTCGTGAGGAAGGCGATGAAAGATTTAAGTGTGCTGAGTGGGGCAGTTGAGGTCTGATTATAGTGACGATTGGGTTTAATGTGGGCGATTTATGCGGCTAGTGGCGATTGGATTTTTAACTGTTCCCAAGGCCACGTCCCCACCCATCATTTTGACAGACGTGGAAAGTGAACTGCCACGTGCACTACATTTAGTCTAATTGAATTAGACCAATTTTGTGAAGCAAATCGGAAAACTTGGCTTCACTTAGTGGTTTGGTGAAGATATCCGCCAGTTGTTCTTCAGTTGAGATATACTCAATTTTGATATCTTTCTTTTCCACATGATCTCTGATGAAGTGATGCTTGACATCAATGTGCTTAGTGCGAGAATGATGCACTGGGTTTTGAGAGATGGCTATGACACTTTGATTGTCACAAAAGATTGTCACTTCCTTTGTCTTGACTCCATAGTCCAGTAGTTGTTGCTTTAGCCACAAAACTTGAGCACAACAACTACCAGCTGCAATGTACTCTGCTTCTGCTGTTGATGTAGAAATGGAGTTTTGTTTCTTACTGAACCAAGAAACAATATTTCCACCAATGAATTGACAAGTACCAGATGTACTTTTCCGGTCAACTTTGCATCCGGCAAAGTCAGAATCTGAGTATCCCACTAACTCAAATGAATTGCTCTTAGCATACCACAAACCCATGTTCTGAGTTCCTTTGAGGTATCTAAGAATCCTTTTAGCTGCTATCAGATGGCTTTCCTTTGGCTTTGACTAGAATCTGGCACAAACACCTACTGCATATGAGATATCCGGACGGCTTGCAGTAAGGTAAAGTAGAGATCCGACAATCCCTCTGTAGAGAGTTTGATCTACATCCTTTCCATCTACATCCATATCAAGTTTGGTGGATGTGCTCATGGGGACAGAAACGGATGACTTCTGATCAACTTTGAACTTCTTGATGAGATCCCTTGTATACTTCGCTTGGTTGATGAGAGTTCCTTCGCTTCTCTGTTTGATTTGAAGACCAAGGAAGTAGTTGAGTTCTCCCATCATGCTCATCTCAAATTTTCCTTGCATGAGGGTTGAGAACTTAGTGCATAGATCTTCCTTAGTTGAGCCAAATATGATGTCGTCCACATAGATTTGGACCAATAAGAGATCTTCACCATCTTGTAGTTTGAACAATGTCTTGTCAATGACTCCTTTGGTAAATCCATTGTCTATAAGAAAGTGAGACAATGTGTCATACCAAGCTCTTGGTGCTTGTTTGAGTCCATACAGCGCCTTTTTGAGTCTATACACTTGATCTCCCTTAGTATGTAACTCAAATCCTGGAGGTTGTTCCACATAAACTTCTTCCTCTAGGTTTCCGTTGAGAAATGCGCTTTTGACGTTCATTTGATAGACTTTGAAGTCCTTATGAGTAGCAAAGGCTAGAAACAGCCTTATAGCTTCAAGTCTAGCAACTGGAGCGAAGGTTTCATCAAAATCTATACCTTCTTCTTGACAATATCCTTTTGCAACTAACCGGGCCTTGTTTCTGACAACAACGCCGTTTTCATCCATCTTGTTCCGGAAGACCCACTTTGTCCCAATGACATGTTGATGAGTAGGTCTGGGAACAAGTTTCCAGACATCATTTCTGGAAAACTGGTTGAGTTCTTCTTGCATTGCATTGATCCAATCAGAATTAGCTAGAGCTTCTTCAATATTCTTTGGTTCTACTTGTGAGATGAAACAAGCAAGCATAGCTTCTAGATTCTGTTGGGCACTCCTTGTGCGAACACCAGATTGAATATCTCCGATGATCTGTTGAGGAGGAGGATCCCTTAACCAACGAAGATTGTGTTGATTGGGATTGACTGGTTGATCTAGTTCAGCTTCTGGTTGAAGAACAGAAGTTGTTGGTGTTTCCGGATGGATTGGCACTGAGTTGCCATTTCTGGAATTGTCGCCGTTTGAGATATCCGGAATATTGGAAGGCTGGCCAAGATTTCCGGAAGGCTCAGCACTGTCTGAATCCGGATTTCTCTGTGAAATCTTCAGAGGCAGACTTCTGAATGGAATGAATTCCGTGGGCTTCATTCTATCTCCTTTATTGACTTCTTCATCCTTGTCTGATAGATCCAGAACCTCATGGTCATGCTTTGATGGCTTGTCATCCACATGTTTTTCGTCAAAAATAACATGTAATGACTCTTCCGTAATCATGGTTCTTTTATTGAAGACTCTGAATGCCTTGCTTACCATGGAATATCCTAGGAAGATGGCCTCATCTGATTTCTCATCAAAAGTGTTCAGATGATTCTTCCCGTTGTTTAACACAAAGCACTTGCTCCCAAAAATATGGAAATATGATATATTAGGCTTTCTCCCGTTCCACAGTTCATAGGAGTTTTGTTGTGCCTTTTATAAATCATACTCCTATTTTGAGTGTAGCAGGCTGTGTTAACTGCTTCAGCCCAGAACCTCTTTGGTAAGGAAGCTTCTGCTAGCATGGTTCTCACTGCTTCCTTTAGGGTTCTGTTCCTTCTTTCAGCTACACAATTCTGTTGAGGTGTCCTTGCTGCAGATGTCTGATGAAGAATTCCGTTTTCTTCACAGTAGTGAATGATGATTTCATTCAGGAATTCTGTGCCTTTGTCAGATCTAATCTTCTGAATGGTCTGACTTGCTTGGTTTTGAATCAGCTTCATGCAGTTGGTGAGTTTCCCTTGAGTCTCCTTCTTGCTGTTGAGGTAGATTGTCCACGTGTATCTTGAGTAATCATCAACTACCACCAGGACATATTTCTTTCCACTTAGACTTATTGGTGTAACAGGGCCAAATAAGTCCATGTGAATAAGACTTAATATCCTTGTAGTTGAGGGTGCCGATTTTGCCTTGAAGGTGGACTTGACTTGCTTTCCTTTTTGGCAAGCATCACAAATACTTTCCTTTCTGAATGCAACTTTGGGAAGACCTTCTACTAACTCTTCTTTGGACAGCTTGTTGAGGGTTTTGTAGTTGAGATGACTCAACCTCTTATGCCAAAGCCATAGAAGGTTAGTGTCACCTTTGCTGATTAGACATGCTTCCTTGACATCGCTCCATATTACTTCATAAATGTTTCTGATTCTCTTCCCAGTGAGAATGACTTCATTTGTGGAGATGTTCTTGAGAGATGCCATGTCCTTGCAGAATTCCAAGGAGTAACCTTTATCACAAAACTGACTTATGCTAAGAAGGTCGTAATTGAGCCCTTCAACATAAGATACAGCTTGGATGGTTAGTCCCTTGTACACCAGATTTCCTAGCCTTTTAGTAAGGCCGAAATCATTGCTTCCTCCAAAAGTAACTCTTGGACCATCATAGGGAATTAGATTGCTCAAAAGACTCGCATCACCCGTCATGTGTCTTGAACAGCCACTGTCTAAGTACCAGACACCTGGGTACTTAGTGGCTTCCTGCATTAGGAGGAGGAAGATTTTGGTACCCAATTAAGTTTGGGTCCGGAGTAGTTAATGGTGTGTGTCCCTACATCAAGTTTGAAGTTGCAGGGAATCTTTCTTGCAGCTCTAAACTTGTTGGGATTGTAATCATAGTTGTAGGCATAAAACTTCCTACGTGTAGGAGGTGCTATTTCCTGTTTCCTCCTAGGTTGATAAGACCTATAATTTTGTCTAGGTTGTGCATAGTGTGTCTAGTGTCGGTTATAAGCATACTTAGGTGGCACAAATAGCTTCTGGGGTGGAGGGTGACTATATCTTGGCATAGTTCTCCACTCAGAATTTCTTGGGAAACTCCTGTCTACCCCATAATGGGTATAGCCTCGTGTATAATGGGGGTTAGAAGGTTTTCTTCTGAAATTATTTCCTTTTTGAGGTCTGTCCAGCTTTCTATAGTTCGTAGGAGGGACTACCTTTTTGGGAACTTCTGTTGGTTTTTCATTCTCCTTCCCTTTCTGCTTATTTGGTTTAGCAGTAGGTTAAGGAGGGATGAAAGTTGTTTTCCCTTTCCTTTTAGAACTAGAGGAGTCAAACCCAAGTCCTTTGCGACCCTTATGTTTGGTCGTTTCAAGCAGCTTGTTCACTGCTTCTTGGGACTTGAGTATCCCTAGCTCTTTGTTAAGGGATTTCACCTTTTCAGAGAGAGATTCATTTTCAGTCTTGAGTTGAGTGATCTCATTCAGTTGACTTTTCCGACCTTCAGTCAACTTGAGATTCTCTTCACTCAATAGTTTGTTCTCCTCTGTTAAGGAAGAATGTTTGAGATTTATCTCCTCAAAGTCTTTCATCATCTTTTTGAACTGGTCAAAAAGATTTTCAGAAGTTGGTATGCTTTCATAAGAGGATGAGCAGGAGGTTTGTGAGGTTACCTCTTGATCAGCATCATCTTTGGCCATTAGGCAGAGAGTGTCATCTTCTGACATAGTCCACCTATCCTCATGGTTGGACTTTTCAACTCTGCGCTCCATGCAGACGAGAGCTTCTTCATCCGAGCTTGAGCTGGATGACTCGTCACTTTCAGCAGCAACCATTGCCTTCTTTTTCTTCTCGTTCCTTTCTCTTTCTCCGTACTTCTCCACTTTTGGGTACGGGCACGCTGACTTCCAGTGGCCAGGCTTCCTGCAATTGTAACACAAATAAGATTCAGGAGGAGAGTCACTTACCTGTGGCTTTCCCTTGGATGGCCTTCTGACTGAGTCAGCTTTCTTGAAGAACTTTTTGAACTTCCGGAATTGCTTGACCATCATGGCAAATTCCTCATCGTAGTTCTCCATTTTTGAACTTGACGGCTGACTGGAGGAGGGTGTGTCACAATTTCTTGGGCATGTCCCTTCACTTGATGGGACTCTTGGAGTTGTCATCAGTGCCGTGGGGAAGGGAGTGACTTGTTCTTCCTTCTTCTTCTTCAGCTCGTGCTCATAGGTTCTGAGCTCATCAAGAAGACCTTGGACAGTGTAGTTCTCCAGATTTCTTCCTTCTTCCATGGCTGTGGCTTTGGTGTACCCCTCAGTTGGAAGAGATCTCAGCAACCTTACATTCTTTTCTTTGGGAGAAAGAACGTGGTTAAGTGATGCAAGATCATTCAAGATTTTGTGGAATCTTTCATCCAGCATATCAAATGATTCTCCGGGAAGCATTTTGAAGCTTTTGAACTTCTCAAGCAGGACTTCTATCTTCTGCTTTCTCAAGTCCTCTGAACCCTCACATAGCTTCCCAAGACCTTGCCATATCTCCATGGAAGTCTTGAGGTGCTTAATTTTGGAGAAGGTGATGGGGTCAAGTGTCTTGAAGATGGCTGCTTTGGCGACGTTATCCAGATTGTGCTTTTTGCAATCTCTATCATCCCATTTTTCCTTGGGCTTTGGAATGTACTGAACTACGTCTGGAGTTGCTGGATTCCTCTCAGGATTCTCCATTTGGATTTTCAAGGGTCCATCCTCAAGCACCATCCACATGCAATCATGTAGAGCGCAGAGGTGTGCTTCCATCATGATCTTCCAATCATCATAACCTAGAAGAGAAAACTTGGGCAAACCGTGATCCATATTGTTCACCATTTTGATCGCTTCTCGTTAATCTAAACGTAGATAGTGAGAAGACTGCTCCGATACCAATTGGTGGTCCCAAAGTGGTGAAATACAAAGTCTAGAGGGGGGGGGGGGGTGAATAGACTTTGTTACAGATTTACAATCTTTTTCGTTTCTTTTGAAAACGTGAAAATGAGTGTTAATTTAGAGTCCTTGTGAACTTTAGATTGTGTGCGGAATTTGGTGGGTGGGAGTGAGCAGTAATCAATATGGATAGGTCAGTTTTCACAGTTAATATAATTGCAAGTAAGAATAAAGATAAGAGAGAGAGACACGCAAACTTTAATGAGGTTCGAAGGTGGGGTAATCCTTCTACGTCCTCAAAATCCACTATGTAGTTGGTTGTTGAATAATGAACCAACAATTACACTTGTGTGAATTTCTGCACGTATATCTTCACAAGACCAATGTTGCTACTGCACTCGTGCTGGCTTTGTTGTTCCTTCGAAGGTCAAGCTTCTTCAACAACTGCAAGATCCGAACAATAGGACTTGCAAGATCAACTTGTAAGAGAGTTGACCTACCCCTTTTAATCAATAAGTTTGATCAAAAGTAATATCCTTCAATGTGGTGTGGTGCTTGAGGCAAGGAAACCTTCAAGTGTTTACACTATAGCTTTTTGGAAGGAGGAGAAGTTTGCTTCTGGATAAGGAGTTTAGAAATCTCTCTTTATCAAGCTTTTTGGGCTAACTGTGAATGAGATAGCTTTAGTGATTGCTTCGTTGTGTTGTTGTATCAACGTATCTCATCGTTTTCTCTTCAGTCTTCCAAGGATGCTATTTATAGCTGGATTGGATAATCTATCCGTTGAATCATAATAGATTATCCGTTGCATTTGCTGGCTTCAATTTTGAATGAAGATTGTGATTTGAAGATTCTTCGTTGAAGTGGGTGTTTGGACGTACCCAATTGTTGAGAAAGGATTCCTTCTTCCACAGAATCCGTCTTCTAGCCGTTGTTCAGGAATTCAAGACTGTAGCACTTTACTCTGTTTGTCTTCTAGTGCTTGTTTAGGAATTCTGGACAGGTTCTTCAATTTTTAGAGATACAGACTTTGTCTTCGAGTCATTTGTTCTTGAATCAGCATACTTATCTTCAATCTAGCCGTTGAAAATCAAGAGATTGATTTTTCCTTACCAACGGGTAGAATTTCTTCATTCAAGACTTAGATAATTTTCTAAGTCTTTTCTCACTTGTCCGTTTTTTGAGAATTCCGGTCTTCCTTGAGGCATCCGGTTCTTAGCTGACAAATCCGGAGAAGTCATTCTCAGACTTCGGGTGAGAGAGAGATCCGCGCTAGTCTTCCGATTTGGGTGACTTAGCCTTCAGCGGGTTGTAGCGAGACATCCGGTTCTTATGTAGTCTTCCGGAACAGAGGATTTTCATCTGCTTGAGAAATCCTTACTTGTCTCTAGCTTTTCCGATTAAGATATCCAATTTCCATATCACTGAATTTGATTAAGTCTTCAGGCATCAAAACGCTTAAAGAAATATCACAACCTTATTGGAAAACTCAAGAACTTGGTTTTAACAATATTTCTAAAAAGAAAAATTACATTGAATATTGGGGGAGACCTAAAGTCCCTATTACATTCTAAATACATCATCATCAAAATCTATGATATTTTCCCAACAATTTCCCCCTTTTTGATGATGACAAACAAGTGCTTAAGAGTTTCGGTCGCTGTACTGAGAACTAATTTTGTAACTTTCTTTTAGTTTCTCATAATATACAGCTTGTTAACAAAAACTCTTAAACAAATACAATTCAAATTACAATAATTCCTAAACCAAGTTTTGTCTTGAGATTTTGTGATCTCTTCCGCCATTGACTGTTTTCAGCTTCAGCAGATTCTGCTTGCAGAGCAGTTGGCGTTGCGTTTGATAGATCTTTAATATCCAAAGTGGATATTTAAGATCTTGGAAGCAACACATCTCTCAAAATAAGAAGAAAGACAGAGAGAGTGTTGTTCCAGAGAAGGTGTATGGTCTAATACTGAAAAATACGAGATTTCCACCATAGACCTTCTCTACTGCCGAGATTCTCACCATAGACCTTAAAAGTCTTTTCTTCTCAATAGGCTTCTTCCATTGCCGTCTATGAGGGTGAG